>VDFB02371736.1:0-78744 GCA_007258455.2 Sequoia sempervirens | reverse complement strand
ACTTCCTTTCTCCCCTGGCATGGCTCCTGTATTCTTTGGCCATCCCATTCATATCTGTAATGAATCTTGGTTGAATGGATAAAGACTTTATGTGAATCATCTATCTCAACTTCTCAAGCTGCATTCTCTGCAAATATATGAATCCGAGAATGTTGAATAAGAAAAGCATAGTTACAGGAATGCTTTCATGCAATGGAATAGATCATTAACAGTTTTGAAACTGTTTCATATCTTGCCTCATTGATAACACATATGCAGGCATAATTGCAAGCATAGGGTAAAACATTTTCTTTGTTTATAATGTTTTATGATTATTCATCACTCACCACCTCGCTCAGCCTTTCAATATGAAGGAGAGCTTATAAACAAGGACAAAGTATATTGTTAAGAAGTGCTAGACTTTCCAATCTTTAATTCAAAATAATATTATTACTTAATTTGTATCATCTTCTCCACACTCTATCAAATTTCAATCTCCATGTTTCATATAATCTGTTTTTTTTTTGCAAATTATGGGCATTTTATATAATTATAGTATCATATGGTATGGAAGTACCCAGGAGAAAAATTGCTGCACAGGCAACCTGAACCCCAAACACGAAACCTAGAATTTGCACAAAAAAGCAAACATAAAATTTTTGGTCACCACCAAACAGAATACCAATATGGTGTATGAAAATGGCCCACTTCAGAAGTGGGCGAATGAAGCCTCTGCCAGTAGGAGAATCCTTGTCTTGGAGCCAATGGGAGGAGAGCCTTGGACTATGATAAAAAAAAAAAAAAAATCAGAATCAATGAATAGAATATCATTGAAATCTGATGAAAAGGACAAGTCTGCATGATTCGTTGAAGGCTTACACACAAGAATAAGATTCACAACAGCACAGACCCAAATCTCCAGTGAATCTGAGTATTGGATTATGATAAAAAGTCTTTAGAAGTAACAATAGAATATCATGGAAACTTGATTAGAAGTACAAGAATTCATGAATTGCTGAAGATTTACACAGAAGAATAACATTTCCCATAGCCGGGATTCAGTTCTTCAATAAAGCTAAGTCTTGGACTATGATTAGAATTCTTGAGAAGTGATGAATAGAACATCATTAAAATTTTATTAAAAGGATAAGGTTTATGCACAGGAATAAGATTTCTTCTGGTCGAGAGTCAACACAGAGTTCTCCAATAAGGCTAAAGCCATTGGACTGCAACCAGAGTATTGACTATTGAAGTTGAAACCTCTCTAAGAAAAGCCTGCTTCCACAAAGTAATTGTTCCCATTTATCTTGAATATCGTTCAAATTTGTATTTCGTAGGTTTGATCAGAGCATAGAATATTGAAGATGAGACCTATCTATTGGAAGCCTGCTAACACAAGAGGATTGTTTAAATTTTATCTAAATATATAGTTCAAAATATACTTCTTAGATTTTGATTCTTTAACTGAACTTGTGATAAATAAAGTCTTGCCAATCATCTATATGACTTAACGTAATGAGAATTTTTAAAATAAAAAATTGGCTACCCTAACAAAAAAGATGGCAGTAGAAATCTTAATCCAGAATAAATTGGAGCTTCCACAGTCAACTTCTCATTTAAATACTTTTATCTTAGTAAGATTATGTACATGAGATTTTCAAGTCCATTAGAGTGATAATAAAAACGTAAGTAAAAAAACTGATTCATTCAATTTCATTTACATCAACATTCCGAATCACATTCCGTGTTCCATCTTTGAATCACTTCTTCGTAAAATTTCTAACTGTATGCTTTTGATTATTATAAAGCACCTGTCAATCCAGTAAATTTGAAAAACAGGGAATAAAAAGAGATTGTTGTTATAATAAAAACCTGCAAAAGCTGCACAGCGTAGGGAGAAACGCCGTCTGAGACAAGAACCACCATGTCTTTGGTCGCCCCAGTGTTTCTGATGGACCTACCCAAAACTCGCACGCCCAGTACAAACTCATCCCCGTAAAGAAGCGTCACGTATGCCTCCGTTGTTCTCGATCGCATAGCCTGTATCGTTACATCCCCTTTCCCCAATCTCCCACACTCTCCCACACAACTCAAATATAAATACACAACCGCCAAAAACGAAAGGTCCGTAAAATCCCTCGGCTTCATATTTATAAATCTTCAGCTTCCAAGAAATATTTATTAATAACCTTGAAACCCTGGAAAAATCTTTGAAACCCTTAAAGCCCTGTGAATCTCGGGGTTTCAGCTGAAATTTGATGATTTGGGGGTGGCGAATTGAATTCTGTTTTTAGTTATGGTGAAGAAATTATTTAGATTGTTTGAATGGGGGCCAGGTCAAAAAAGGATATTGTTCTTCTCCCTCGCCGTGAGATGCTTCGCAAAAAGGTTACAGAGGGAAGGGCGGCCCACGTCCTGCAGTAACAGCTATATTGACGTTTGGATGCCGCCTCCTCTACGCATATGTCATTATTACTTGTATTTATATATCTATTTTATTTGTTAAGAACTTTGTGCGCCGTCAGACCGTTTACAAACAACGACCAACGTGCAAGGCTTGCTTTTAAAGCAAGTGGTTCAGTTTCTTTTAATGAAACAAAATCTTGTACAACTATTTTGTGTTTTGTGCTGACTTTGAGTTCTGATTTATTTGAATGAAAGAACGAGGGATTTTAATGTGATCTACCAGACCAAAAGTCTAAGGTATCGAGAATTACAAAACTACGAAATCTTCTATTATGAACGAATGAAAGAAAGATTTTATTATTGTTGACAGATCATGGGATGAAGAGTAGTTTATAAGTTTTATGGGAGATATCTATAAAGATATCAAAATTTTATAAGGTTTATAAATTTTTTTGATGTCAAGATCTTTTGAAGTGAATCAAAAAGTTCTTAAAACACTTGATTTTGTTTGGTTATTTTGAAGTAAAAAAATTATTATTTTTTTCGTTATTTTTTTAGTATAACTATCAACATTGTTCAATATAAACATATTTGATTTCATTTTTTATTGTTTTTCCTCTTAAAAATAATTTTAGAGGTTTTTTTAGGCATGATTATCTTACATTAATTTTTTAAAATTATTTTTTATTTATCATCATTGTAATTTAAATATGATATTGTAATTTTTATTTGATATTGTGTTTATGTGATAGATATCTTGGTTTTAGTAAATGTTTATATTTAAAGTTATTGAGTGGCTTTTTAATACATGATTGATATGTGAATAGGTTGTTTGATATTGTATTATGTATATTTTTATCATATAATATAAGATGTTACTAATGAACTTGAGTATATATTGTTTATGTAAGTGTTTCAATATTGCAAAGACTTATATGACAAATCTAATGATGACCAAAGATTTAATAAATAAGCCTATGAGATATAAAACATAAAATTGTGATACTCAACCAACATTTCTAAGGTAGGGTCCCACTTGTCAAGCTTGTAGAGCTCCCCATGTATCCTTTTTGTATGCAATTTTTCATGTGTTAAAGTATTTGTTCCTTTGGTTTGAAAATTATGTTTTCTATCATTAGTTGCAAGTGTGTCATACTTCAACAACAAACACATGTTCACCATGGTAAACTTTTCTTGCCAAAGCAGTGATTTTGCTCAAAGTGACTAACTCATTATACTTTTTTAAACATATGTTTCAATGCAAAATATGAGTTTTTCTTTAATTCTAAATCTAATATTATTTGATTTAGATCCACCGATCATGTTTTTTACTCCAAAAAAATAGGTTTCTTCAAATAAGACAATTTTAGTCTATTAAGACATGATATTTCCATGGTCCCATGTAAATAAGTTAGAATGCCTCTAGTTAGAATTGTGTAGATTTTTTTCTATCAAAATTTTAGATCATATCAATAATTTATCATCAAAATCACACTAGTGATCCATTATTCATTTGAAGAAGCAATTAACATAATCCAAAGTAAAGCTTAATTGTTTCAAACTAATTTTAGTTACAATCACTCTCCAACTAGTATTTATTTAATATCAATTATATATGTGCATCCCTTCTTCTAGTTTGCAGATCCCTTTCTCTTGCCTTGGAGGTTGACCTACCAATTGAAGATCATAGAAGAAAGAAGTAATTATTGGATCTTAAATTATGCAAACCCATTATCAATGACATCGATATTGCTCTACATCTTAAACAACACTAACTCTAGATGGGAAATTTTTATTTTATTAGGCTAGATTTCCTATAAGTAGCTCAAGGATTGTTGCAAAATATCATCCTAATTAGCTTCAATTTTATTTGTTGATGTAAGAATTACTCAAGTAGATAGGTTAAATTTTATTTATTATTTATGTATTACTTATTGCTATTATATTTAAAATTTCTTTATTCATCTCTCCTCCATAGTTTCTATAGAAGAATTTATAAAAGAAACACAATAAGTTTTAGTTTTCCCAATGGACTTTTCCTATAATGTGTTTTTTAAAAACTGTTATCACCTAGAATATGCACCCTGTTGAGTCTTGAATCCAGTTATCCTATGAAACATGGGATGACCTCTCGAGTTGTGGGACCCGCGAAACTCGAGGTCAACCTCTAATTAAAGGGTGGCTTCCCCTTGGTAAATCACCTAAAAACTAACTCTAACTAAAGAACCTTGTTGGGAAAAGAGATAAGAAAGATCTGATAATCTAAAGCTAAAACATAAAATGAAGGTGATTCACCAAATATAGTAGATTTCTACTTTGTTTCAGCAGCACAACCTACGTATCTCAATCGAAAGCTTCACACAGTAATTTGCAATAGTAATTCTGAGGCAAACTTAGAACAGCAATAATCAAAGGAGTGACAAAACTCACAATAATACCTACTTTTCTTTCATACACAAAGAAAATTGAAACCAATAGTGGCAAAAATACTGATCTTTGAATCACTAAAGGCTACTACAATGACTACTTTCTAGAAAAAAAAATTAAAATATTACATCACAAGCATACAATCAACTACTATTTTAGAGTGAAACAAGGTTGGAGATGCAATCAATGAAGAAAATTATAGAAGTAGAGGCCTGATTTTGACTAAAAAAGTTAAAGGACCGAATGTCACTTTGTCAAAATAAAATTTTCCAATGTTTTGCAACAAACATAGGCCTCTTGTCTATAGATTTTTGAGAGCCTAAAATCAAAGTCATGTTGACTTAAGATATTTTTCCTATGAGTTGTCATCCTTATCCTTTGTAGATAAGATATGCATTTTTTCTTTATGAGTTGTCATCCTTATCCTCTGTGGATAAGATATTTTTCAATCCTTATCCCCTGTAGATAAGATATTTGTAATCCTTATCCTTTGACTTTGAATTTGACTTTCTTCCCTAGCCTTTGAATTTGACT
Organism: Sequoia sempervirens; assembly: GCA_007258455.2. Classification (NCBI taxonomy): domain Eukaryota; kingdom Viridiplantae; phylum Streptophyta; class Pinopsida; order Cupressales; family Cupressaceae; genus Sequoia; species Sequoia sempervirens. The sequence goes on along the minus strand of VDFB02371736.1, from coordinate 73,398 downwards.
TTCTTCCCTTGACTTTGACTTTGACTTTGACTTTCTTTTGTAGAAAATATTTTCCTTTTTCTTTTTTTGTTTTGATTTTCATAAAAAATAGGTAACATTTTGGCGATCTCAAGGGGGTTATTTGCCTACTGAATAACTAACCAACTGCCTTATATAGTCCATTGGGCATGGAGTCTTCATATGGATCAACAAAAATTGTTTGCCTCATCAAAAACATTGTTTCCAACCCGCTCCAATTGAAAAGAACTTGCTACAAATGGCAACTTGTGCATAAAGCACTTAGGGAAAAGACACTTAAAACCTTATGCAACAATACGTATTAGCAAGAAAGAGCACCTACCCTAACCTATACTAACCAACAGTAGTGATGCTCAAACAAATACATTAATTGGTTTTGCAAAATAACTTCCTTTTCTAACCAAAGGATGCTTACATGGTCATAAACCGTTGAGAGGAGATGAAACACAAATATATATTTTATAAACTGTTGCAATGCTTCATGAATGATGTAAATAAACTCACTCATTCCTTCGTGTATATCATATATACTACTATCTTGAAGTGCATAAGTAAGTTGAATGCATCCTTCCTCAGTTGCAACTTCATGCCTGGGTGCAAACATGAATTGTGATGCTTTGTGGGCCTCCATCTTGGCTAAATCTCTGATAGGACATCCTCTTGAACAAATAAATTTCAAATTCTCATTGTTGGCTTCATCTTTCTGGGCTGCTTCTTTAACAACATGCACTTTGGAATGATTTGGTTCATGTTGTCCAAATGGAAACATGGTTGTTTTCTCCTCTAGTTTGTGTTGCTCATAATTTATTGATTCAAGAGATAAAATCTTGACATCAAGATTTGAACAGAAGTCTTGTATGATGCTGGAGAATATGTCTTCATCAATTTCTAGCTTACTCTCCTCATTTTTATCAACTTTTTCTTTCTTCAAAACAAGGCTATCTTCACTTTGTTCTTGGTAGATCAACCCCGTATCAAAATTGTGTGTATCTCCTTGTTGTTCCAACCCTATTGTTGATGTTGATGTTAGCATAAGCATGTCTTCTTCATCTTGTTTAACAAAATAAGGCAACTCATCAAACCAAAATGTAGAGTCTTTTTCTCTGCCACCTGCTTCTTACTTGTTATCTTGTTCTCCCAGTTGATCTATTGAAATAAGCATTAATACATTTTCTTCACCTTCGACAAAAAATGGAAGTTCATCAAACAAGTTAGTCAAAACCTCACATTCAACCCCTCTAGATTTATTTTCAACCTGTTCTCCAATTTGATTATTCTCATCACCCTCTTGCAACAAGTTTGATTTTTCTATACCACTTGGAGGTTCATTAGCTACAAGTTTCTCTCCTTTTGCCTCAAAAAACTCCTCCTCTTTCCCACTAAACCAGATACCTTGATAAACAGTAGGTCCTCCTTTGTAAAGGGAAATGATGCTAGGACAAGAAGGTTAATTTGGTGAATAGTTTTGAGAAGTTTTTTGAGTTTCTAGAGGTAGGAAAAACTCTTGAGGAGGTTCTTTTTGAGGAATAATAGGCCAACTTTTCTCAAGAATAGGTTCTTGCAATGGAAAAGTATCTCCAAAACTTGGTATTTCAAATTTAGAACACTTACTTGAGTATTTAGGAGGCTTATCTTTCTTGAAGCTTGGGAACTTGTACTTAGGAGCCTCCTCTTTTGCAGATTGATCTGGAATGCAAGAGGTTGATTGAGATTCCAATCTTTGTACCTGGGCAAATAATAGCTTCATATGTTCTTGTTTGGTAGAAATCTCTTTTGCAAGAGACTCCTTATATTGCTTCCTTTGTGTATCCATCTCCTGTTGGTACTGGTAGGCTTGGCAAGCTAACTCCTCTTGTTGTAAATTGAATTCTTGTTGTCTCTAGATATCATCCAACTACTTATTGAAGTCTAACAATATGCGTTTGATGTCACCAATCACCATACTATCAACATTTTTGGGTTGGTTGGGGAAGTAACAATGTTGTTTTGGCATAGAAATGACTTTTTAAGACTGATTAAAAGTATGTGAAGGATGCCAAGAAGATTGAGCAAGGGTGGGTGGGTGGCAAGTATATTAAACATGTTGGTTTATTTGCATAGCAAAGGAATTTGGGGTAAAACCAATTGTATGTTCCATTTGATATGGCTAATAAGAGGGAATATAAGAAACACTCTCATGAAATGGAGGGTGATAAAACATACCTCTATGGAATGAAGACATAGTGCCTCATTTAAATAAGCTAGAAATTTGTTGAAGTATTCTTAAAACAAGAATAATCAAGACTGGTATTTGCAAAATTTAAGCACATACCAGCACTTAGCCCAATTGAAACCAGTATATTGAAACTTGGAGTCACCATGTGTGTGAAAGTAGTTCCTCCAAAGGTAGAAATTGCTAACATACACACCAAATACCAATAATAAAGGGACAAGTTTTGAACTTTGATAGTTCAAACAGTTCCACTAGGCGTGCCAAAAACTATTATCACGGCTGGTGGAGAGAACTTACACTGCTTGAACCAGTAGATTTGTCACAAAGTCACCATGGTGTTAGAGAAATACCTCTTTAAGGCTGAAAATATTGAGAGAAACACCACTCTCTCAACAAGATGAAATAAAGTTCATCAAACTGGTCCCATCAGGCATGCCAAAAACTATTATCACCTGGAATATGCAACCTGTTGAATCTTGAATCTAGCTATCCTGTGAAACATGGGATGACCTCTCGAGTTGTGGGACTCATGAAACTTGAGGTCAACTTCCAATTAAAGGGTGGCTTCCCCTTGGTAAATCACCTAAAAACTAACTCTAACTAAAGAACCTTTTTGGGAAAAGAGATGAGAAAGATCCAATAATCTAAAGTTAAAACATAAAATGAAGGTGATACACCAAATATAGTAGATTTCTACTTCGTTTCAGCAACACAACCTATGAATCTCAATCTAAAGATTCACACAATAATTTGCAATAGTAATTCAGAGGCAAACTTAGAACAACAACAATCAAGGAGTCACAAAACTCACAATAATACCTACTTTTCTTTCATACACAGAGAAAATTAAAATAAATAGAGGAAAAAATATTGATCTTTGAATCAGTGAAGGTTACTACAATGACTATTTTCTAGAAAAATAGTAAAATATTACATCACAAGCATACAATCAACCATTATTTCAAAGTGAAACAAGGTTGGAGATGCAACCAACGAAGAAAATTATAGAAGTAAAGACCTGATTTTGACTAAAAAAGTTAAAGGACTGAATGCCACTTTGTCACAATAAACTTTTCCAATGTTTTGCAACAAACATAGGCCTCTTATTTATAGATTTTTGAGAGCCTAAAATCAAAGTCATGTTGACTTTAGATATTTTTCCTATGAGTTGTCATCCTTATCCTCTGTAGATAAGATATGCATTTTTGCTTTATGAGTTGTCATCCTTATCCTCTGTGGATAAGATATTTTTCATTCCTTATCCCATGTAGACAATATATTTGTAATCCTTATCATTTGACTTTGAATTTGACTTTCTTCCCTTGAGTTTGACTTTGACTTTCTTCCATTGACTTTGATTTTATTTTGTAGAAAATATTTTCCTTTTCTTTTTTTGTTATGATTTTCATAAAAAATCAGGTAACAATAACCTTATGAGAAATCAAAGATAAACTCTAGGGAAACATTAAGGTTTTTCTTGGTGATCCTAGCTACCCTTAATTAAATGAATGGGAACCTTCATTCATCAATTAAACAAGCTTCAATCTTAATATTGTGTCACTTACATTAAAAGAGGCATGTTAATTCTTTTAAAATAAAAATTATATCTTTGATTTATTGCTTCTATGAAAAAAACTGATAAGAATAAGTTTATTGTATTTTTGTGTTATTTTCTAAGAAACATAAAGTTTTATTTTGTGAAAAATTTTAGTTAATTGTATTATTTAATTAACAATATCTAATTATTCAATTAATTAGAGTAATTGAATTAATTATGTTGGTTAATTGCTTATTAATAATCAATTAGTTAGTTTGTTCGTTCATTTATCAAAAAATAAATTAAAAAGTACAATTAAACATTTTAATTAGTTTAGTTCTATTCATTTAAGTTAGGTTATTCATCTCTTTTAATATAAAAAAGCCAAAAATAACTTAAAATGTTAAAAAAAATAGATGGCATCCATCAAACTACTCAACTAATATGTTCAAGCATCGATAAACGAATCAACCAACCCATTTAAACACCTGAAACACCATTTTGACTTTATCACTCATGTGTCGAAGATTACAACCTAATCTTGTTAGAGAGAACTAAGAGAAGCTCCACCTATTACCCCTACTCTTCTCCTCAAATGGTTAGTTATAGAATACCATTCACTTGCAAACATTTCCTTAAACAAAAAAAATTAAGAACTTAACAACCTGTCCAAATAATGTCCTTACTAGTTCATACTCACCTATTATTACTACAAGAAGAAACAACTAAAATAAATGACCAACTCACCCATCCAAAAGCACCACCACTCAACCAAATTTTACCTCATCCACAACCATAATGTTAGAGAATCTAATCAACGTGAATATGTATGTGTTTTCTTTTTTTTTTTGTACATATTTTGGTGAATCGAATGTGAAGATATATCCTTGTGATAAGTCTTTCAAATTAACTCTTTTCATCTCATATTTTTCTCCATTATTCTCCTCTCTACCCATTTATTTTGTGGTGTGTATAACATGCTTGAATATGTTGATATATTACAAACCCTCAGATGGATTCTTACCTTTTATAGGGATCCAAGTGCCCCTACTATAAGGAATTGGCCATGTGATTCAAATGGTCACAATGGAGATTGTGAGGATAACTCAAACATGGTTACATTTAAAAACCTAATGTGGTAAGCTAGAACCCACACTTTCCAAATGGTACCTCTAGAGGGGTGATCCCACAAAGTTGGTTTACAATTTCTGGGAGACTCTGATTTTTGCTTAAATCACATATTTTTAGACAATATAATGATTTAAGCCTTAAAAAGTTCCATTTAAAGCGTTTCAATTGAAGAGGGTTTGATTAAACTACCTTAAATCAAACCCCCTTGGATAGAACCCCTCTAGTTTTAAACCATACCTATAACAAAGTCTCCTTTACACTTATCAAAATGCTAATAAAAAACCACTTTTTATTTACCTTTTGGGGGATCAAATGAATTCATTTAAAATATATTTTTTGTAAGTATGTAGTCCTTATTATAAGCTTCCCAAAAGTATAATTTTAAATAAATTTAATTATTATTATATTTATTTTTTATTTCTTGTGAATGTAGGTTTTTCACCAAAATCAAGCTCTTTTGTTCGCATGTGGAAAAATAGTAGATTATCAAAAAATTGAAAATCTGAGTGCACCACATATTGAAGTCCTTGATCCAACAAAAAAAATTAAATTGAATTTTACATACAAAAAAAGTTACATGTTATACAATCGGCTATGTCTGAATTGTAATTGGTTTGACTTCAAAACTTGATTAAAGAAAAAATATTCAATAAAAACCTATCTAACCAAGTGGAAGCACTAGATTATTGCAGAAGTTGGTCACGAGGTCTAGTCTCGCCCACCCCCATGGTACCGGAGGGCGTGTCGCACCAGCGTTGCCGGTCACGTTAAAAGTTTACTAGGTGCATTGCAGTTTATAGGGGGTCGTGCTACCCAATTCCTGCAGTCTAAAAAAAAAAGTGGAAGCACTAGATATCAAAGTTACAAATCTAAATTTGAAATAATTATAATTTTATCCTTCATGGAAAAAAAATATGCATTATACAGTGAGCATCACTTTTTAAAAATGTTGTTTTATGAAAAAAACTAGTTTTCGAGGGAGATGGAAAAAGATGTGCAATCTGATTCCAAAAATTTTGAAAAAAATATATTTAGAATCTATAGACAAAATGTCACGAAACTCTAGTTTGCATCATCTTCAAATTCCTCATAGTTTAGCCACTATAGGTGCCCGAAAGTGAAGATTTAGTTAAAAAAAATGATTTTAGTGTCCAGTTTGGCCAAAAATTGTAAACCACTATTGTGGGATCACCTAGAGATCCATCACCAAAATATCATCTTCACACACTATGAATAAAAGGCTAAGTCTCTTTAATAATAGGTGGACCAAATAAAAAATTATTTTTTTCAAGCTCATAATATCATTACCACCAACAACCTTAAGGTTGCAATACCTCCTCAAGGGTCTCATCCTAGTTTGAGGCCTAAGCAAGAAGGGTAGAACACCTTTCCTAAGCTAACCCATTTTTTTGTAACTAATAAAACCACTCTCAAGATGGCAACACTATAGACATTAGTCAACTTAACATACCACTCTTAAGGCTCTCATTGCTACCTTGGTTGAGAGAATTAGGATTCTAGAGGCGAGAAATAATTGTTATCACCTGAAACTAAACCCTTTGCTAAAACTAATTCAATGTTTTGATGACACAATGGGAATCACTTCAATGTGTGGGACCCTTGCAATCGAGATCAAACCTTCAGAGAAGGTCATATCCTTTCTAAATCTAGGTGCATGCATTGATCCAACTCAACATAGATTAAAATAGAAAATAATTCTAACCTAATAATTCTCAAAGGAAAAGAGAGGAAAGAGTTGCAAAATGGAAATGGGGTGATGCCCTAAGTATTAATGGGTTTCATTCTAGCTCACAACACAAGGAATCAATGAGAATTGCCAACAAGATTCACACAAGTCTCTCCTTTACCAATTCCTAGAGCAAATATGAAGGTAAGGGAGTTCAACAATCACTAAGAGGGAAAGGGGAATCCAAAAACAACTCATGTTGAACATTGTTACACAACATATATCCTCAAAAAGAAACGTGAAGGAAATTGGAATCACACAACACATTGGAACTAAGAAGAGGTGACATGAGGTAATTTTATTGATTATGAGGCTTGGAGCCCATTTAAAGTAGAAAAATTATGGGAGAAATCATCTTCTTTTTGTCTCCACTAAATGATATCATAAGGAACCCCCCAAAAAAGAGGGCGATGGGCCTTATATACTAGAAGAAGCATTAAAGTTGTCAAAATGCATGGAAAACACGTGCATGATGACACTAACAAGATGAGGCACAAGGAACCTTCTTCATATATGTCCTATCATGAAATTCATTGAAAAGCAAGGCATAGTGAATGGTGTTGTTAAAAAGGGATTTTTGCAACATGTTCAAGCTTGAAACAATTAATCTATTGGGAATCTAATGGATCTAGTAGTTGGTAGGCATTGTAGGTTCCTTAATGGTGTTGTAGAATGGTAGGCGAGAGGTGGAGTGTCACGAGTGAGGATCACATCCTCTAGAATGGCCAATGTTATATACCAATAGCATGTATCAACATTGAATCATCATTGACAACCACAAGTAAATCATCAAAGCCACTAGATCCTCTACAACACGAAACTCTTATGTCAGGCTTGTTGAAGGCTTGTTGAATCTAGTAGATCACCTACTTGGATCAATATTATATTGAGGGAAATAGTGGTGATCCCATAGAAACACTAACTCCTCCACCTTAATCAATTGTGCATCATTGTTCTTTAGCTATGTCGAGATCCTACCCAATGTATGAGCCATCAGATGTCTCTTGCTGGAGATCAGCAACTAGGAGTTGTTTGGGGCCACTCTAATGGAAATGGGACCTATTTCCCAACCTGGTGTCAAATAGCTAATGACGTAGCAGATCAAAAATCATTAGGTTTATATTTCTCCCAAATTTCATACAATGATGCCATGTGTCTCCTTATCACTCTCCCCTTCTACTATGAGATTGAGCCCATCTTGAAGTATGTTATCTTGCCTTCTGTTGCATTGTGTCATGGTGTCCTGTGGAGACCATCTAGGAAGAGCTAAAAACTTTGTTATGTTCACCTCTTGAGAAGGATAGGGCCCACTAGACCTACTAAATCACATGACTCGGTCAATGGCATGCCACTTGGAAGTGTTAGTGTTACTACCTTCAAAGACATTGTGGAGAGATGACACTTATCCTCGAGAATATCCTTCATGCATTACCCTTTTCCTTTATTTAATGGGCCCACCAACTAATGACTCACATGTTTCCCACCAATGGAACGACATGGAGAATATGTTAGTTATGTTATTTCTCACCATACTATGCCATGACAATATGTGGAGGCTCTAGGAATCTTATGGAAATTTTATTAATTATTTTTGCTTGTTAATTACTAAGCAAAAGGTCCCCACCAAACTATTGAGTCACTCTCCTCGGCCAATGATGCAATGTTGGAGAAAGCGACATGCTCGTCACCTTCAAAACATGCACAAAAGAAGCATATAGAGGCTCTTTGAAAAGTGACAACAACTTTGTTATGTTTCCTTTCTTAAGAGTGATGGGCCTCACTAAAAATTAACTCACACATCTTAGTCAATAGCATAGTATTTGAACTTGTTGAGATTGAAAAAGTTAAACTTTGTAAAATGTTTCCACATATATGGCATCCTTGATCTTCAAATTTTACAGGTTATGTTGATAACTTTCATACTTAGTTGATTTGAACTTTTCAATTTATATGCTCAACTTAAATGAGAAGGGGGCATGAAATGAAATTTTGGCAACCTATGTAGGATGTTTGCCTGCTAAATACTAGGATCCATAAGCCTTATCAATCCATTGGGAAAGGAGTCACAATGGCCTCACAACAACTAGAAGATATCTTACAACACAACAAAATTGAATGACTTATGCATTGCACTTGGAGGAAAATAAAGCAACTAAAATCATACATTCTCTTAATGAGAATGTAGAGCATGCAAACGAAACTTCTTGCAAAGGAAAAAATAACTAATTTAATATGTACATAATTTAAAATAGCCTAAAAAATAAGGTTTGAGGTGTATCCCATTCACTGGGATAGGGAGAGACTCTTCATCTAGCCTTGAGAGTTGGAAAGCATTAGCCTTTGCAGTAGTTGGTGATGACATACAGGCCACTCCATATGGTGTTGAACTTGATGTGTCTTATAACCTTTGCTTTGTCTATATCCCACTTCAATACCAAATCACTCTCTTTGAAATTCTTGTTAGAAAGTTTCCTATTAAACATTATTTTGACTTTTAATTGATGAGCCTCAAGGGTTTTCATAGCTTTTTCCCTCAATTATTCTAACTCCATCAACTCAACTAGCCTCAACACCATGGCATCACTCTCTAGTAACTCTATCTAGTGTGCAAGTTCAAGAGTGGAAAAATCTAATGATATAGGAAGTTTCAATTCTCTCCCATAGACAAGCATGAAAGGGGAGTTACTAATGGCTCTCTTTGTCATGATTTTTTCAGTGTACCAAGTCCTTTGGTTGTCCTCTATGGTCCCATTCTTGACAACCCATGCACTATTGTCAGTCCCAACAAAGGACTTAGCATTATCAGAGATTATTATGGTAGAGGGGACACCAAGCCTCATTATAATACCAACTAACAAATCTAATATTGAAGCCTCGTTAGCCTCCTTAAGTGAAATTAGCTTTGACCTCATTGTGAAGTAATCTATGGCTGTCAAAATCCATTTGTGTCCAACACTAGAGGGAGGGTTGATCATTTTGATGAAATCTAAACCCCATTATGAAAAAGGTTGATTAACTCAAATGGGATGGAGAGGGAGGGCAATTAGTCTTTGCTTCCTAGTAAACAAAGCATATTTTTTGCAAATCCTCACCCACCTATGGGCATCATTGAATAAACAAAGGCAATAATAACTATCCCTCATGATCTCAGCAACAATTGTTCTTGGTGATTAATGACCCCCTAAGAGGCCATTATGGCCATCTTCAAGTACTTTTTTAATTTTATTGTCATCAAAATGCCTTAATAGGACTCCATTAATATCTATTTGCTAAACAAAACACTATCCACAAGGATATAGGGAATGGATTACACCCTAAAGGGTCTTCTTTTTGACAAACTCAAATCATGTGGATACTCACATTTTTGTATAAAAATAACAGTATCATAGTATTGGTTGTTTAGAGTAGCATGTTTAGTTAGTTAGACCTCTTCTAGAGAATATATTGTAACATCAACAACCTTGATATTTTTTTCCAGTTGCCACACAACCCTTTACCCCTTACCAAATTAGTGACTTTAATGTCCACGTCATACTCCATGACTTGTGTGATCCACTTGGCTCTTTTTTCACTCACATCCCCACTCAACAAAAACTCCTTTATACTTTGATGGCTAACCATTAGCTACAATTTGTTGTTAGAAAGCATGTGTCTAAACTGTTTAAGGACCTTTACAACATCAAAGACTTGTTTTTCAACAAATTTATACTTAAGTTCATAATCTTTGAGTGATTGAGTGAAAAAGGCAATTGGTTGTTGTAGACATCTAAATTTGTCCATACTAACCACACTTGACTTTATCCTATCCTAGCCAATTAAATAAATATATATTATTTATTTAATTCGTTATTACCTTCGTGCCTCACCTTTAATTAAATAAATTTAATTAATTTTAACCTTATCCCAAAATCCTCTAACTAAATCAATTAACTAATTGATTTATAGACTAATTAATATTGATATCATTTTTCTCCAATATTTAAATTCATGCAATCCTCAATCCTTGTTCATTTAATCATATTCATTGAATCCATTCACATGGATCACAATCTAAACTTGTCATCATGTGACAAGTATCCCTCCCACCTTTATCCTCTCACATGTGAGAGGATACAAAATTCAAACCTACCTTTTACACGGTGACACTTGCTACAAGGCAAAGTCTTAATACAAATCTTAATCCTTAATCAATCCTAGCCATCCATAAATCAATGAATCTTCGATTTTGATTTCCCTCTTAGAAATTCTATAAATTGAAGGCCTTTCATCCCATTTAAGACTCTACTTCTTTCATAGCCTAATGTTATTGCATTTTTTATCTATTCTTCTACTATCCTTATGTTGCTCCATTTTTTTATCTAATCTTTGATTATCATATTGTTGTTTTGTCCATTTTCCTATTGAATCATCTTCTATCATCTTAGATATATGTTGTATTTTCTATTTGATCCATCTTCATCATATCCTTATGTTATCTGATGAGGTATAAACAACCTCATGCTTATAATAAGCTAAATACCCTTCTTTGTTTCTACCAACCACTTTAGCCCTGCCAATTGTTTATTTTTAGGAGCAATAATTGTCTACTTTTTATGAAATGATGTATAAATCTTTATTTTGTAAATTGATTGAAATTAGCTAACTAACGTTAACATAATCATATAGAATTTAAGTCATTGTACAGGACATTATGCATGACCAATGCATGGAATGGACTTCAAGCGGTTGAAGTTAAAGCACCGAAAGTTTGGGTGTTAGAAATCTAGGTGTGCATAGTGGAACAATTTTCTTTAATCTTTTTTGTTAAATTTTTGTTTAAAGACTTTACGGCTCCACTCAAAGCCTTTGATATGTTTTATGTTATGAACATCAGTCAGTTGGTTAGTTGTAATTATGTTTTAAAAGACTTTTTTAATGGTATTTTCCTGCCATCTGAAAAATAGGATTTTGTAATGGTATTGTATAAATATGTGTAACTACCAAAACAAGGATATGTTGATAATGATATTTTGAATACTGTTCAATTATGTTCTCTATGTTACACTTTATTAATAAATAAATATTGCTAGTCTTATTATGAGTCAATAGTTATGAGTAATGGAAGTATTATGAATGAATTTATTCTGAAGATGTGAAAGAACCACGTGTGATTTGAGTTAATAGTAGGAACTCCTGAGAGCTGGCCACTCAAGGGATCTCATCAAATAGATAAGTATATTTATTGTCAATGTTGTTATGTGCATGTTACATGCAGATAAACATTACTTTGTGTTCCTGTAGGTCATGGTTTTAAGTTTATGATCACTAAATTATGTTTATTTGGAAATTTTGGAGCACCCACTCTTGTTTATTGATTACCAGTTGTTAAGTGTACTTTCGGTCAGTAGTTAGTCATTAGCATCTAGTTGCTTTTGTCGGTTTGAATTTTATAGTTTAGCTGTAAGAGTTGATTCATAGATAATTTACATGATTTCTAGAATAAGAATTGAAATGCTTTTTAGTTTAAGCAATTTTATTCTTCCTAGTTTAATTTTTTGTTTTAAATCGTTTCAAAAAATCCATAAAATCCTGCTAAGAGAGATGGCCAAAATATCCCCTATTGCATACAACCTTTGGACACTACCCAGTTGACATAACTGACATATTTTTAACTAAAGTGTTAGGACCTTACAAAAACAAATTATTTTTTGAAGATATTGCCAGACTTCACAAAACTATACCGCACAGTTGCCCTCTCAACACCTTAATCAGAGAAGTTTATACTGTCACTTTCAACTACCCCGGAGTTAAAACCCTCATGTTACTACTAGGAAAAACTTTAAATATCAACAGTTGGTTGACATAATCAAAAGAACTCAAATTGTTTGAAGTTTTGATAAATAAATCTAAAGCTTTTGCTTGGGATTATACATACATGAGAGGAATACACCTGAGTATTTGTACCCATCATATATATATTGAAGATGTTAGACCCATTCGTCAACCACAACAAAGGCTCAAACCTATTCTCAAATACATCGTTAAAATGAAAATTAAGAAACTCATGCAAGTAGGATTCATTTATCCCATCTCTGATAGTAAATGGGTTTCACCTATGGTAGTTTTCCCAAAGAAAAATGGGAAGTGGAGAGTGTGCATCAATTATAGGGAGCTCAACAAGGCCACCCATAGAGATTACCTCCCTTTACCTTTCGTTGATCAAGTCTTGGATACTTTAGCTGGAAGGAAGTATTTCTCATTATTGGATGGATTTGGTAGATATAACTAGATACAAGTAGCAGCAAAAGAGCAAGATAAAACAACTTTTACTTGCCCTTGGGGAACCTTTGCATATCGCATCCTTCTCTTCACTATGCAATGCTCCTGCAACATTTCAGAGAGCTATTTTGGCCATATTCGTTGAGCTAGTGAATGACTATGTGGAAGTCAACATGGATGACTTCACTGTCTATGGTTCCACTTTCGAAGGACTTCAAAATTTGCACAAGGTATTGAAGTGATGTGAGGACCATTAGCTATCCCTCAGTCATGAAAAATGCTTGATAATGTGTTGGGTGAAAATTATATAATCAACTCTCGACAGATTACACAACTTGGACTTCAGCCACAGCTATGTGAGATATGAATCTCTCCTCTCGGAAAGGGGAGGCGCCCTTCTTACTGCTAAGAGAAACAATAGTAAATCACAAAAGTAATTACACAATGTACACGAAATTCACGGAGTGGGGGGGTGTGTTACATTCATCCTTCTCTCTTTTTTCAGAGAAGATGTTTACAATGCTTCACGTGTTGGAAGTTCCGAATTCTTGATAACTTAAAACTAACAACCAAGTAATGCCAATATCTCTATCTCGCCAAAGCCGAGCGTGAGATACCGAAGTGATTAACAACAAACAAAAGAAAATAAAAGGAAAGCTCACGAAGGCACAAAGTCGTTTCGTAGCTTTATCAATGTTGGATCTGCATAAACGTACCGTTTGCTACGTTAGAAGCACAAAGTCTTCTTAGACGCAACAATTCTTCGAACATGAATGATTACAAGCAAAGTCTTGTAGATCCTTTAACAAAGTGTTAATAGCACGAACGATTACAAGCACAAAGTCTTGTAGATCCTTCGACAAAGTATCCAAGAGTATGAATAATTATAAGCACAAAGTCTTATAGATTATCCAACAAGAACATGCAAGAGTATAAATGATTATAAGCGCAAAGTCTTATAGATCACTCAACCAATGATAAACAAAATAACAATGCAATCTAAATAATAGATGTAACACAAAGTTTACATCAACCACTTAGAGTCTTTCAGATTCCTCGAACTAATCACTACCAAATCAAATCAACTTACAAAAGTATTGAATCCAACGCAAAGTCTGGCTTGCAATCCTTTTCTTTATTGATTGAATCTCATTCACAAAGTATGAACGCAAAGTTTCACAAGTTTGCTTACAAAAGGGCAGCACTTCGTTGCAAAAGGCTAAAAGATAATATTACAATGAAAATCCCTCACATTATATAGAAAGAGGGATGAGCAAAAGAAGGAAAGAGATTGAGAAAATCAGGGAAAGTTAGGTGAGCGATTTTAGGAGATCTCACCTAACTTTGACCAAAGTCAAAGTGTAATTTGTTTTGAAAATATTACATCTTTGGACTTGGTGTAATTACAATTTACAAAAGGACATTTGAAAATGTCGAGAAATATTTACAAGATGCATAAAGGGATGCACCGGAAATGTCTAACACTGGAGAATAGGAAGCTTCTTCATTTTTCTTTGCTTGGGCATGGAGTCTTCATACTTCTTCTGTTCTCCTGCATGAACTTTTTATTTGGAAGAACCAAGATCAAAGGACGTCACCTTCGGGATCACTTGACGAGATCTGGAGAGAAACTGCAAGGATGGTGAATCAACAGGCGTTAGCAGAAAAGGTAGCATTGGGAAGCGTGGAGCGGATGACAAGGCACGCAAAATGATGCGGGAGCGAAGAAATGGGGTTCAGAATGGAAACAGAGCAATTTTGAAGAAACTAGGTTAAAAACTGCCAAAAATGTAAAGGTGCTAAAATTCAGCACCATTGCACAAAAAATGACTAAGTCTGGAAAAAGTGCAAAGGTGCTAAAATTCATCTCCATTGCACAAAAAATGACTAAGTCTGGAAAAAGTGCAAAGGTGCTAAAATTTAGCTCCATTGCACAAAAAATGACTAAGTCTGGAAAAAGTGCAAAGGTGCTAAAATTCAGCTCCATTGCACAAAAAATGACTAAGTCAGGAAAAAGATTGTGAAAAGTGTAAGGGCGCTAAAATTCAGCGCCCTTACATTTTTGGAGATTTAGTCTTTGATGCAGGGGCGCTAAATTTTAGCGCCCTTGCACTTTTCAGAGTTAGAATTTATTCTGGCATTTTCAACATGTCATGGCGCTAAATTTTGGCGCTTCAGCATCTTGAGCACATTTTTGGTAAAACAAATGTAGGGATGAATGGAAATGGCGCTCTGAGTTGGAAAAGTTTGTCTGCATGGAGTTGCCATTGAAATTGGAGAATAAAGAGAAAGCAAGGGTAACAACTTACAAAGATGAAACGCGAAAAACGCTAGAGAAGAACTTCGAATTTCCAAAACACGTGATTGCAGCTTGAGAAGAACTCGCCCAGCAAGAAGAAAAGAAGAACAAAGACCATAAACAATGAAAATGGCGAACAAAGACACTTTTAAGTGAAAAGGAAAATCAAAAACCTAACTCAAGTCGAGCAATAAATTTAGGCACGAAAAGTGGCACGATTGACGAAAAATGCGAAAAAGATGAAGAAACGCGCCAGGGCCAGAAAAAGTTTAAGTGTCAGGAAAAAGTGTAATGGCGCTAAAATTTAGAGCTATTACATTTTGGAAAAAGTCACTTCATGCAGGGGCGCTAAATTTTAGCGCCCTTGCATTTTCTAGACTTAGCCAATTTTGGCTTCAGGGCAGGAGCACACTTTTTTAGTACCACTGCATTTTTCACAATTTGCTAAGTACGAACAGTGAGACTTCACGAAGGAGCTTGTTTCGAAGGTCTTTGCGAGGCGAACATGGGGGAATGCTCGAATTGACTATTCGAGACCTAGGAACGCATTTTGAGGTGGCTTGAAAATCACTTCGTTATGCATGCTTGAACTTCACGAATCCTAGGAAACAGACAAGTTTCGTAGGGGGTTATCTGTGGAACGAGCGCTGCTAGATTCCGTGATAACATAATGGTGGAACAAGGGATAGTGTTTGGACACCACATTTTAGTTGAAGGGATAAAAGTGGATCCTAAGAAAATTGAGGTAATACAACAACTAGTGATTCCAAAAAACTAAATTGATGTTAGAAGTTTCTTAGGACATGCTGGATACTATTGGAGATTCATAGAAAATTTCTGCAAGATTGCAACCCCCATGTTTTCCCTTCTCCAAAAGGATGTAGATTTTTCCTGGACAGCAGAATGCCAAACATCATTTTAGATCATTAAGGAGAAACTCACCTCTACTCATATCCTATGTGGACCCAATTGGAACCTTTCGTTCCATATTTATGCAGATGCTTTCAATGATGCCACTCGAGCATTTTTAGGTCAATAAGATGAGAATGGAGGGAAGTATGCCATTTATTTCATTAATAATAATTTGACTCCCACTAAACGAAATTACACCACTACGGAGAAAGAATTCTTAGCTGTGGTGCATGTAATCAAGAAATTTCAACATTATATCATAGGGTACTAAGTAACTGTGTTCATAAACCATTCAGTTATCAAGTACCTAATGATCAAACCTATAGTGAATGGGAGAATAATCAGGTGGTTATTGCTTCTACAAGAATTCAATGTGACCATCATTGATAAACTTGGGAAAGCCAATGTAGTTGTGGATTTCTTATCCCAGATTAAACAAGACAATGGAGATTGTGCTCCTCTACAAGATGAATTCTCGGATGAACATTTATTTACCATCTCCATTAAAGCCCCTTGGTTTGCTGACATCACCAACTACTTGGCCACTTCGAATTTTCCACCAACCTTTACATCAAAACAAAGGAAACACCTCATTTAAGAAAGTGCTTGATTTAAATGGAATAATTGAATGCTATTTCGATGTGGTCGTAATATGGTTTTACGATTTTGTGTTAGATCAAATGAAACATATAACATCCTTCGAGCCTGCCATGATGACCCCTCTGGGGTCCATTACTTTGCTAAGAGGACGTCCCATAAAATATTGGGTACAGGATATTACTAGCCCCCTATGCATAAATATGTGAAGAACTATGCTTGCTGCTATAATGAATGCCAACAAGTAGGAAGACCCACTACATCTAATGAAATGCCTCTACAACCGCAGGTAGTTTTTGAACCATTTGAAAAGTTGGGATTGGATTTTATTGGTCCTCTAGATCCCCCTTCACAAGGCAAATAATATATTTTAGTTTGTACTGATTATTTGACTAAGTGGAAAAAATTCCAAGCTCTAAGAGTCACTAGGGAATAAAAAGTTGTTGACTTCCTGTATAATAGGATATTTCTCAAATTTGGAGCCCCTAGAACAATTGTCACAGATCAAGGACCCCAATTTATGTCTAAAGCTTTGCTAGCCTTTACTGGTCATTTCTAGGTAAGACATAAAAAGTTGTCACCCTATCACCCACAAGCGAATGGTCAAGTAGAAGTCACTAACAACAAAATTGAGAATATCTTAACAAAAACAATTTATTTTGGAAGAAGAGACTGGACCATAAAATTACCTAAAGCCATTTGGGCTTATAATACAACCTGTAAATCAACTATTGGTTTTACTCCGTATGAGTTAGTTTTTGGAAGGAAACCTCTTCTACCCATTGAATTCGAACTTCAAACTCTTAGAACTGCAATGGAGTTAGGTTTAGACCTCAAACGAGCCCAAGTTGAAAGAGTCCTACAACTTAATGAATTGGATGAACTCCACTTAGAAGTTGTCCACTAAACTGAACTCATTCAACAACAACGTAAGGCCTGGCATGATAAACACCTAAAAGAAAGGGAGTTCCATAATTGGGATTGGGCATTGTTATTTGATTCTCAATATAAATATCACAAGGGAAAAATGAGGACTCATTGGCTTGGCCCATATGAAATTTTTGAAGTATTTCCAAACAGAACAATGCAGCTCAAACCTAATGATGGTGACACTTGAACTCTCTTGGTCAATGGTCATCGATTACAAATCTACCATAAAACTATCAACAAAGAGTAATTTACAAAAATGGTAGAATTGCAAGGAGAAATACAATTCATTGACTCTGCTACGACAGAGCCAATGTAATTCTTCTGTCAAGTCAAAAAATAAATAAATTATAAAATTATAAAAAAAATCATCATCATTGCATGTGTATGTATTCATAATCACTTCAGGGCATTTTTATTATATTCTTGTTCTTTTGGACTTGGCTAAATTTTATCCTTGTTTTGTAGGACATCATTTTTAATCAAATACAAATTATGGCGCATATTGCTACAATGCTCCAAAACTTGTTGGCTCAATTGATACGATGCTCCGAAACTTGTTGGCTCGATTGCTATGATGCTTCAAAATTTATTCGCTTGATTGCTACGATGCTCCAGAACTTGTACACTTGACTAGTTCCATTCCTTGCTTTATTCCTACAATCCAGTGAATCTTTTAGCGATGCTCCAGAAAGTCTTAAGTCCAAAGTACTTCATTATTGCTTCCTTCTTCTAGTGGCATCTTTCAGCGATGCTCCAAAAATTTTGTTGCTACATTCTGGCGGCATCTTTCAGTGATGCTCCAGAATTTTGCTTCTTCCTTCTAGCGACATCTTTCAACGATGCTCCAAAATTTTATTCCTGCATTCCGGTGGCATCTTTCGGTGATGCTCTGAAATTTTGTTCCTACATTCCGACGGCATCTTTCGGCGATGTTCTAGAATTTTGTTCCTACATTTCGGCAACATCTTTCAGCGATGCTCCATAATTTTGTTGCTATGTTCCGACCACATCTTTCAGTGATGCTCCAAATTATTATTTTTTCCCCTGACTACATCTTTTGATGATGCTCTATAATTTTTGTAAATTCCTTTTCTCTACAAATGCTCTGACAACTCCAATGACATACCCTACTCATCATTAAAAAAATTCATTACTTCTCACATCCACGCCTTACACTACCATTTTTACCATAATAAATCAAAGTTATTGTAGCTAATTTCCATCATAATAATTACAACATTTATTAGCCATCCCACCTTCATCCATAATAAATTTATTACCACCCCTCGCCATCCCATCCGATGATACTATTTACGTCAGCGTAGGTAAGCGATTTTCAAATCAATAACAAGACATAAGGTATGTACATATTTTATTTTAAGTACGTAGATTTTTTATGAATAAAAATGAATAAATTGGCACATACCACCTTCCTTTCAAATTTTAGTAGATTGTGCAGATTGTACCTTCCCTTGAGATGTGGGAGTTCCCACACTCTATCCAATGTGCAATAATGATTCTCATATAGTGAAGTTAAATGTTGTAGCAGCATAATTTCTTCCATTGGGGCAATAGTGGGGCATTTGGAAAATAAATAAATTTTTGAATTTTGATCATGACAGTGTTATTCTTTGAACCGACACAGCAGGTACCTTGCTTCAAAGAGGGGAAAAATGTAGACACTGAAAAAGTCCTAATTGATACTATGCATATGATTTTGATTAACTAACATTGTTTTTTCCTAAATCACTTCAAATTCATCAATTAATTGAATAATCAACATTATTTAATTAAATTAGTAAATTCAGCTATTAATCAAATAATTAAATTTATTGATTAATTCACCCTTCTTCTAACTAATATTCATCTTTTTTAATTAAATCAAATCATTTAATTAAATCCCTTTTTAATCCTCTCATTTGATTAAAATCAATCAAATCAAATGTCACAATCTCCTAATTCACTCCAATTAATTAATTCTAGATTAATTAATCCTAAATCAAGTTTCTAATCATCATTATTAATTCCTCCAGCTTTTAACTCTTCAAGAGTTAAATCAACTCATGGTCAACTAACCAAGTTACACATGAAAATAATTTCAATTAATTATTTAAATCCTCTATTTTCCCTCACCAAGGCATATTCCTCTCAACAACCTCTCATTCAATTTCCCTCCAAAGGTTTTCAAAAACCTATCACATTCTCTTACATTTGCAATAAATTATCTTACAACCTTTCAAATATTTTTACATCCTCTCAAATCTCATTCAATTCCTCTTAAACCATTTTTAAATTCTCAACCATCAACATTTACTTCTCTTCCATCCTCCTCCACTCACACATTTCCCAAAATGTGCTTCAACTTCCTCCAATAGAATTATGACACTTGGCACATTCTCATTGGCTCTCAATTTATCCCACATTCACCAATTTCCTCCATTCTTCAACCCTTGACTTCTATAAATAGAGGCATCCTTTTCATAATATAGATCCACAACTTAGAGCATTTCACTATAGGCATTTCACTTCATAGCTTTCACTATTTTCATCATTTCCAAGCACTTTTAGCTAGATTATAGTCATTTTCACACTTAGATCATCAACAAATCATCAAGCTTATCAAAGGGATTGGGAAAGGGCTTCTTTTCACATCAAAGGAGCACCACTCCCCTTATGGGATGGAGGTTTAGCTAGTTTTATTTAGATTACATGCTATATTCTGTTAGTTTCTTGTTGTTTTCATGTTTTCTATTGAATTTGGCTAAAGAATTTCATAGGGAACACTAGATTGATCTTTCTAACATGTTTGACACTTGTCTATTGATCTCTTGTTAGTTTGTGCAACTTTGGTGTTCACATTTTGGCACTAGGAGGGCTAACCATCCTAACTTGTTGAATTTTACTTGATTTTTCTATTTTTTACAGACAGAGGAATGCGACGCCGCCTTTGTGCAATTGCGAGCCCGCAAAGCGTCACTTTTTTCGTACAATGTCGCTATCACCTACGTCACGCCACATATGCTCACCTCTATCGTGCCGCTTCTGCTTCATTGTCACATTCAACCTCTTTGTTTTCTGTCTTACTTTCTTCCCACAGAGCACCACTTTTGAAACTCCGTTGCATTCACACTCTCTTCTTGCTACGGAGCATCGCTTTTGATTTTTCCAGAGTGCCGCTTTCATTTTAGAGCACCTCATTTGACAATTGTAGAGCGTGGCCTTTGCTGGAAATAGGAGAAAATCAAGTTGAAGGATTAAAAGAATTTTTTAATGCTCTTTGTAATAATTTAGGGCTTCAATTTCTGCATTTTATTTCCTGTTCTAGGACCAACTAAGATCAATTTGGACTTAAAATTAACCTACAACTCAAGCTTTGTCAAGTTGGTTAAAATTAAACCTTAGATACTAAAATTTGAAGTTTGGACTAAAATTGAACAATCAACTTCACACTCAAATTTTGGTGCTCTAAAAAGAACTCATTATTGCTTTTTAGGATTTAAAAAGAACTTGTGTTTTGCTTTGTCTTGTAATATTTTTTTGTAACTTGTGTCATTGGAATGTGTATGCACTTCTCTCGTGCTTCACAACGATCTTGACAATCAAAAGCATTTTGGTGACATTGGTTGCCTAAAATATTACCTACACATTTCAAATTTGGGTTTTAAAATTGAACAAATCATGCTAGTGTGAGAAAGAGACACTATGTGTGTTCCCTCCTTGCACTTTGCGTGAACTAGAAGGTCAAACTATAAGTGTACTCCCTCGCTTTTGTTACCTTTAGAGGGGTCTTCCTAAGACCAATTCGAAGGTGACTCCAACTTTTTTTTTACTCGGGCCGGTATATAAATGGATAAGACTAAATTGTCAAGTCCTCATGGTATGTTGGCCTTAGTCATAAAGTGTCTTTCAGAATGGGGTACTACTGTAAAAAGTATAAGAGCCCCTAGTAGGATTGATTAAAGTTTTTAGTGGCTTGTTGGATGCTCGCAAGGTGCCATGTCCCTGATTACCCTGACTAAGAACAAATTTGTATAGAAGCCCAAATCCTAAAATAATTGTTGGTGCAAGAACGGTCGTTTTGAAGCCACTTCACATTTGTACTATTCAATTGTGGAAACAAAATAAATCCTTTTAATCTCTAGAGTTTAAGGATTTTGAGATTTGGTGGTCCCGAGAAGTGTGCGTCATGGAGGGGAGCCAGTGTCGCCAAATCTCTAGTTGGTCACATTGTCTAGTATTTAGAGAAATTTGAGTGGAGACTCAACAAGTATGACCATTTCTATCTTAGGGTTGTGCAATCTTTGAGTCAGTTAAACACATTGCTTGAAATCTCAAACTTGGAAACAAACATTCAACAGGTTCATCAAATTTCAAACCCTTTAGAAAGAGCAAATACCATTGAAAATTCCACATATTACTGCTTGTCCCTAGGGATTCTATCCTTAGAGGCTTCTAAATATTTGGGCCTATATCTCAATTTTCTTTCTCTAAAGTCAACATAGGAAAACTGTGCCTTTGATTCCTTGATTTTCACATAATGGACCTTGTGGAATGAAAATGAGTTAAGACAAAGACATTTAGTTTGAAAAGCTAAGCAGGAAAGTGTTGATGTGGTAAAAATAATCCATTAAGCAAAGATAAAAGATAATTGAACCCCACACATGTGTTTGTTCAAATGATTCCCTCAAGATCAAAATATCTAAACCAAAGTCTATCAATCATCACAAGCATCTTAGTCCAAAAGATCTCAAGAAACGTCATTCTATGCTTTACCAAGTCAGAGATAGATTGCTCTATAACTTTTACAAACGTGCATCAAAGGACAACCCAAACTTGTACTCATTCTATTATTGTCAAAATCCAACTCTATTCCAATGTTTTGAGTATCTCACTTTGTAGGGTTGAAAGGTTCTTGGAAGTATAGCATGTTCTTTAATACCTAGGTCTTGTAAATAAAAGTCTCTCTAGGTTCATTTAGGATCAAAATCAACACCTTCATCCATCCCCAAACATCAATCAAATCCCATCTCACAAATAACTATTAGAATCTTGGAAAAATCATTCATGCTATACTTTTGGTAATCCTTCAAATCAAAATAAAAAATCATCTTGTTTGACTAAGTATGTGTAGATGAATCCTTCCTCATACACTTAGTTAAATTATCACCTTTTGGACAAGTTTATTCCAAGATAACATCCAACATCTTTGGGTTTATAAGTTCATTATCCAAAATCCAAATCAAATCCAAAATCCAGAAGTCCAAATGTCTAGTATTCCTCCAATGTTTCTTAAGAGTTCGATCATTCACATCACTCATCTCTCATTTATCTCATCACCAGTCATTTGATCCTTAACATCCTAGATTGTCTTTTGTGTACCTAAAGTTTAGACCAACCTAAGGAGTTAGAGGTTTACCTCCCATATTCTTGAAAGTTGATCCTTATTTTATGGTCCAAACTAGATCTCAACACAAGAAAACATGGAGCAAAACAAAGAAACATCCACTTCAAGTGACTTGAGTCAAACTACACCTGAATTCAACCCCATCAGATCTAACAACCCCCCACTCAACCTTTATCAACTACCACAAGATCTTCAAGAGGGATGTTTCCAAGTGGAGGATGTTACCAACAATGTCCTAGGAATGACTCAAGATGAAATCACGGAGATAGTCCAAAATCCTGAAAACCACAAGATTGTCAACACAATGATGAGACTCAATCCTTCACAATACATGTTAGCATTAGCAAAGGGGATAAACTCCCTTTTGATTATGATGTAAGAAGTATTGTGGAGAAACCTCTTGGGATTACGCCACCAGTATCATTCACACCATCCTTACAAAATTTCATCCAACCCATCATACAACCCACATCATCTCATGCTCCAAGTCAACCTATGGTTACTAAGGGAAGTTCATTGGTTCACGCTCTTCAAACACATCCCCTTGTAAATAACCAAGACTTAGATGCAAATACCATCTTGGGTCTACCAAATATTGTCCCTCAAGTCCCAAAGCATCCATACATTCCACTCATTTTCCATGACACCAACAATCCTTTCGCTTTCGCCGCATCGCCGACATATTCTCTTAATACACAAGTCTCTCTCCCCATGGTATCACAAGGACAAGTGGATCTATTTGGACAAGGGGAACCTTTGATGCCTCATCATCACTTTCTCAAGGAAACACACCACCAATCTTCCCACCATTTCCTCCTCCAACATCAACATCCACACCAATCGTTGGTTCAGGGAAACCCCCTTTACCAATCATCAATCAACGAAATCAAAACAATCCTTCAATCATGAATCAAATCAACATACCACATCCTCCAAGCATGCCATTGATATCACAACATCAGGTGACACCAATCCAAATGACACAATCAATCACTACACCATCTATAACACCTCAAAATGTGGTCTCCCAAGGACCTAGCATATCGACCACACCATCTACCACACAACCTATTGTCATCACTCAAACACCTCAACAACCACCTCAACAAAATCTCATCACACCATCTCACATCATTCTGAATCCTCCACTTCCACCACCAAATCCAAGCATGGAAAATCAATGCAACATCACACTGCAAGCAACCCAACAAGCCTATCAAAAGGGACTCCAACAATTTCAAGCTCAACAAGCCACACAAGTTGCACAAAAAGCACAGGCACAAAAAGCCGCCCAACAAGCACAACAGATTGCCCAAGCACACGCACAAGCTTTATTGCAACAACAACAAGCCGCACAAGCCGCACAGGCTTCCCAAGATGCACAAGCCGCCCAACAAGCCCAAGCTCAAGAACAAGCTCAATATCAAGTTCAACAAGCTCAGGCACAAGCTTGTTACAACAACAAGCTTATCAACAAGCTTTACAACAATACCAAGCACAACAACAAGCAACTCAGCCACAAGCCCAACAACAAGAATTGTTGGCACAATAGTAGCAAGACCAACAACAAGCGTTGTTGGCACAACAACAACTACAAGCATACCAACAAGCATTGCTTACACAACAAATCCTACAACAACCTCCCACAAGCGCAACACCAAGTACACAAAACACCCCACTCGTTGCTCAAGAAATAATCAAACCACCTCAAAACACATTCATCCCACCACCCGATCCGCAAAATGATGTATCTGCATAGATTAAATTGCTCTCACAACAAGTGCCAAACCTACAATCAAGGAAAACAATAAAAACACAATGGAATTTGTGCCCCTATCCATTTGACAAAAGCATTGTGATGGTTCCATTCCCACAAGGATTTGAGATACCTAAATTTGACAAATATCATGGGACTGGCAACCCTAAAGATCACATCAGGGAATTTCATGTCCACTGTATGAAAGTTGCATATGACAAGTCTTATTTAATGTGACTATTCCCTCAGAGTTTGGCTAGTCCAACAATGGAGTGGTTCTCCAACCTTCCTCTCAGAATTAAAAAGTTCCAAGAAATTGTGGACCTATTCATACAAAACTATTCATTAAACATAGGCATGGACGTGAGTTTGGAAGAACTATCTACTCTAAAACAAGCCAAGGGGAAACATTTGCATCCTTCTTAAAATGATGGCGATCCAAGGCCAATAGGAGTAAGTGGGTTATGCCAGAAGAACAAAAAATCAGGACCATCATCTCTAATCTTGAAGGGATCTTGTCCTTTCATTTGAAAATGCAATGTATCAGAACATATGACCAGTTGATCCCCAAGGTGCTCAACATCGAAAGAACCCTTATTGCACAAGGGGGCACACCTACTTATCAAGACAACCATCCATCAACTAGTTACAAAAGAACAAGAATGTCACCAACGATGGTGTTGTTGATGCCAAAGTTATTATCAGTGCCCCAAGGCAAAACACACAATCATATAAAAAACTACAAGTCAATAACAAAAACAACACACAAGCCAACACATCATCACAACAACCTGAATACTCAAGGGGGATCACCTCCAAGAAAAAAGTATCCCCCTAAACAAAAATAAACACCACTTGGGGAACCGATTGAGTTAGTCATGCAACAGTTGGTACATGAAAATCTCATCAAGATCCCTGTTTATGATAATTATCAAGAGCCTCAAGTTAAACCACCATGGTATAATGAGAAACATCTGTACGATTTTCACAAAATAAAGGGACACATGACAGCTAGCTGCATGCAACTCAAAAATCTGATTTAGGACCTTATTGATGACAAAACCATAACCAATGAACAACTTGTAGGGAATCAAGACCTTAAAATATAGATAGATATGATGCTCAATCACAATAAGGGAAACAAAAATGGTAAGGAAAAGTATAATAATGTGAACTACATGTACGACCATGTTGTTGCATCCTTAGATGAGTGGGTCACCGTTGTCAATATCAAAGGATCTAGAGCTGACTGTGGAGTCACCACACGTGGTGGAAAAATTACCATTCCCAAACCATCACAACCACCCAAGGCATCCACCACCAATCCAAAGTCAATCCCCAATGGGTATAATGTCTTGGATCAATTGAAAAAGACCCCTGCCCTAATTTCCATCATGAAATTGTTAAAAATCTCACCCGCACATAGGGAAATCCTATAAAAGGCATTGGTTGGATCCACTGTCCCCTTGAATTTTGATGCAGACCAGTTCCAAGCTATGGTCAAACATATCACCATAATACATCTCCTAACATTCTCAGAATAGGATTTTTTGACCTAACCATCTCACAATTGTGCACTCCATCTTGAAGTCTTATTCAATAAGAATAAAGTCAAACAAGTCTTGGTGGATGGAGGTATAGGGTTGAATATTTGTACTCTCGAGCTAATAAAGAATCTGGGATTCTTTGAAGATGTCATTGAGAAAGGTAAAGGTATTACTATTAGGGCATATGATGATCAAGAGTGGGTGTCTCAAGGCACCATTCAACTCCCTATTCAGGTAGGGCCAACAATCATGAAAATTACATGCCAAGTTCTTGATCTTGAGCTACCCTACAATATCCTCCTAGCGCGCTCATGGATCCATGGGATGCAAGCTGTCGCATCCACATTCCATCAATGTGTTAAGTTCCCTTATCAAAATCAAGAGGTAACAGTCCATGGTGATCTCGAACCATTTTATTATTGCAAGAATCTGGAGGCCAAGTACTACAAGATCCCTCATGTCCCGAAGAATGATGAGGGACTCACATCTCCATATATAGACCCATCCACCCTAGCCTCCACTTATGAGATAAAGACACCCTCCATTCTAGACATCTCTGATATTAAATTCATTATCCAAGATAATGGGTGTGGGGACTACAAAATGAAAAAGAGTTCCTTTGTAATAGGAGAGTTATCTCAATCTCCTCAATCTCATGGGAAACCCCAACCAATTGACACACCATCTCAAACCTTCAAAGCAGACCCCTCCATATTCAAAAGGTGGGGGGACCTAAGT
This sequence comes from Sequoia sempervirens, assembly GCA_007258455.2. Classification (NCBI taxonomy): domain Eukaryota; kingdom Viridiplantae; phylum Streptophyta; class Pinopsida; order Cupressales; family Cupressaceae; genus Sequoia; species Sequoia sempervirens. The sequence goes on along the minus strand of VDFB02371736.1, from coordinate 46,312 downwards.
CAAGAAGTGGTAGATAAAAAGGATATATCAAACTTATTGTATCAATATGAAAGGACCATACCTGATCTTCCCATGGACAATGACAACAAAAGACTGCAGTTAATGCAAGGATGGTGCTATAACAAACATGAAAAGGTTGGGAAAAATTATAACAACCTTTTAGAACCCATTATTCTTGAGAAGCACATGAAGAATCTTGGCCTTGGATGTACCCCTCTGAAGATAACCATATGTGGCAAAAGTGCCCCGATAAAAAAATTCAAAGCTCCTCCTTAGTTACCGGTATCTACAGGTTTACCTTTAGATAACTATACCTTTGATATAACCAATGTGCGTGATGAGGACCCCAACACTGACCTACCCATGTTTTTTGAGAATTCCTCCCTTTTCATGATTAGTACCCTATCGTTCGAGCCAAGTAACTAGACCAATGAACTAAAACTTTTCTACCCCCAACTCATCGATTATGACCAATGAGGATCACCGATCTTAGACACATTCAAAAATGATGAGGCTCTCTTGGAATTCATGGGATTGCAGGATACTCTACTGTGTGGAGTTCATAAAGTTGGGTTTGATATTGAGCTAGACACACATGCATACTATGGGGAAACAATTGAATCCCTTAGTCACAAAATAGAAAATTTAAGAGTAATAGCTAGGTCTTTAACTGAAAACCATGTTGTGGCACTTTCTGACTCAAAAATAGTAAAAAAAAGGATGTATCCGATGGTGAAAAACTCTTTGAGGTGCTAAAGGATGAGGGATTAAATCTTCCCCTTAGTACTATTCATCAGGAAAAATCAACAGTGCTAGCCAAAAAGTGTAATCTAGTCAATCTGGGAACCGAAGAAACACCACATATCACCTTCTATGCAAAATCACTTTTGACCGGAGAACATGAACTTCTAGCTACATTTCTGAGATAAATAAAGGTAAACTTTGCATGGACCTACACTGACATGCCTGGTCTTGATCTAGAGGTTGTGGTTCATCATCTAGCCATGTACCCAAAGGCGAAACCAGTAAGACAAAAGCTAAGAAAGATGCATCCATAGATTGTATTACTAGTAAAACATGAATTACAGAAACTCCTCGATGTTGGCTTCATACGACCAATTGATTATCCAGAATGGGTTTCAAATCTTGTACCTATCTCTAAGCCCACTGGGGGCATTCGTATCTGCACTGACTTCAGGGACCTGAACAAAGCATGCCCTAAAGATGATTTCCCTCTCACAAATATAGACATGATAGTGGATATGACAACATGGCATGAAATGCTATCATTGATGTACAGGTTTTCAGGGTACAATCAGATTATGATAGCTAAGGATGATCAACACAAAACAACTTTCACCTATCCATGGGGGATTTACTGCTAGAACATGATGCCATTTGGGTTAAAGAATGCCGGGGCTACATACCAAAGAGCTATGATGCTAATTTTCCATGACATGATTCACAAATTTGTGGAGGACTATGTGGATGACATATTATCCAAATCAAGAAAGCTTCGACATCACATATCAACACTAAGCTCCATCTTTGATAAGATAGAGGAATACAAGGTTAGACTCAATCCAAAAAAATGTGTCTTCAGTGTGCAATCAAGAAAGCTCTTATGGTATATTGTATCAATGAGGGGAATCAAGATAGACCCGACCAAATTCAAAACAATTCTTAAAATGGAAGCACCATGAACACTAAAGTAGTTAAGGGGTTTGCAAGGAAGGCTCCAATCCATCCACTGATTCATAGCACAATTAGCAGATAAGGCCATTCCATATTCTCATCTACTCCACAAGGGGGTAGCATACAAGTGGGATGAGAAATGTGATTAGGCATTCAATAAAATCAAGGAGTACTTGTTAACACCACCAGTCCTTATGCTTCCAATTCAGAACAAGCCATTGATCCTGTATATATCAGCGATAATAGCAACACTTGGGGCTCTTTTAGCTCAACATGATGAAAACAGGAAAGAGAGATCCATTTATTATATTAGTAGAACCATGGTGGGACACAAGTTGAATTACACATTCATTGAGAAGGCTTGCCTAGCAGTAGTGTTCATAGCACAAAAATTTAGGCATTACATGTTGGCTCATCAGTTTAAGCTTATTGCAAAAATAGATCGTCTCGAGTATCTAATTTCTAAAGCAACGCTCACAGGGCGAATGGCTAAGTTGGTCATGATCTTAACAAAATATGACATTGAGTATGTAGAATGGAAATCCATCAAAGGATAGGTAATTGTAGATCAACTAGTAGAGGAACCTATGTATTCAAAGAACCCATTAGTATTAGAATTCCCTGATGAGTCAATCTTCAACGGTAGATCATTGGAAAGTATACTTCGATGGGTCCTATACACAACATGGGTCAGGAGTGGGAGTCTTCTTCATCACACCACAAGGGGATTGCATATCAAAGTCATATAAGTTGTCTTTTCCTTGCACAACATTGCAGAGTATGAGTCTCTTGTCATAGGACTCAGAATTGTAGTACAATGATAGATTATGGCACTTAAGGTCTATGAAAAATCGTAGCTAATCATCAACCAGGTCAATGATGAATACCAAACAAAAGATGAAAAGCTTACCCCATACAAGAAATTGGTAGAGTCTCAAAGAATTCTTCATCGACATCACATTTGAGCAAATACCAAGGGTGAATAACAGAGCAGCGGATGCCATGGCTATAATTGGGTCATTATTGGATATCCCACGTGATGTCCCTAAGCATGAATTCCTTGTAGAGCAGCTTCTTGTACCAGCTTTCGAGGTACCAGAGTCTAAATTCATGTGTGAAATCATTGCTCCTGGTGACCCTTGGTATCATGACATATACACTTACCTAAAATATAGGAGTCTTCCTTGCTGATATCACCCCAAACCTTAAAAGAACATTTGTCAAGAAGCCATCCCATTTTGTTATCTTAGGCAACACCTTGTATAGTAGGAGTATAGAAGGAACCCTTTTGTTTTGCCTTAACCCTGAGGAAGCTTTGATAGCTTTAATTGAGGTACACGATGGCATTTGTGGTTCACATTCAAGTGGTATGACCTTGGCTAAGAAACTACTAAGAACTAGGTACTACTGGCCGACAATGGAGAATGAAGCTCATGATTATGTTTGAAGATGTTTGCAATGTCAATAGCATGGGGATCTCATCCATGCACCAACTTAGGAGCCCCAACCAATTATAACACCTTGGCCCTTTTCACAATGGGGGCTTGATCTCATTGGTAAAATCACTCCCACCTCATCCAATGGACATAAGTTCATTATCACCATTACAAAGTACTTTACAAAGTGGGTAGAGGCCATCCCAATGACCTGCATCACAGGGAAGCAGATCTCCAAATTCATCTTGAACTACCTCATCTGCTGCTACGGTGTCCCACAAGCCCTTATCTCAGATAACGAGACACCTTTCAAGAACCAGGATGTTCAAGAACTATGCCATAAATTCAATATCCAACATTGCTTCTCTACTCCATACTACCCCCAGGGCAATGGCCAAGTTGAGGCTTCTAATAAGACCATCCTAAAGATCCTCAAGAAAATAGTCAATGAAGCTGGTCGTGACTGGCACCTACAGTTGAACCCCATCCTATGGGCTTACCAAATGAGTATCTGCACACCAACAAGTGCAACCTATTCTCCCTGGTCTATGAATCAGAAGTCATCCTCCCCATTGAGATTGAGCTCCCATCCTTAAGGATATCATTGTAGAATCTCATTACTGATGAAGAATATTGGGTGTCACAATTGAACAAGCTAGAACTACTGGATGAGTGACACATGGATGCTTTGAACCACTTGTAAGTCTATTAGAACTGCCTCAAAAGGAGCTATAATAAGAAGATCAAGAGTTGGACCTTTCAAGTCGGAGAGCTCGTGTTGAAAGAGAATACAAAAAATGTACCAAATCCAAACAAGAAGGGAAATTTTGAACCCAATTGGTTGGGACCCTTCATCATCACAACAAGTTATAAATTAGGAGCATATCAACTATCTACACCCAAAGGTGAGCCTCTACAGGAGCCTATCAATAGCTCCCATCTCAAAAAAAATTATGCCTAAAATTGCAAGGTATAAATCCAAAAAATCCAAAAAATTAAAAAATATATAAAAATCCAAAACAAAAAGGATTGAAAACAGTAAAGAAAAAAAATCGTCATCTAGTGAAAACCACTTCAGTGGTACTTTGGGCAAGTACCTTGGTGAAAACCTGGCAAACAAGCGCCTTGTGTAAATAAGCACGCTCCATCCATCATGGTCTCTTTGACTTGTTTTGCATCATTCACCCATCGATTTCCATCATCCATCGCACTTCCATATCTTCATCCATCACCCATCTGTGTCCACATCATAGCTTGATCCTATTTTTGTATCATGTTCCCTCCCAGAACTACTTGGCACATTCCTAAGGTCAATTTGTCCTGCCTATATTGGAGTATTCTATCGCATCACACCGGGGGTATGTTCTTATACCTACATTAGATCAAATTCATGTATATTCTTGAAACCTTCCTTAAAATAAAAAATTCAAAAACATTCATAAATCAGAAAATCCAAAAATATCCAAAACATGTAAAAAATCCAAACAAAGGTCAAAAATTGAAAAAAGTAAAAAAAATAGTTGTTGTGTCAAACTACGAGGCTTTTTTGTGTATAACGTAGGCAAGGTTGATCTTTGATCATCCCCTGAGGCCCCTAGGTTAGGTCTTTTAGGTGTCCATCATAATAAATTGACAATCCATTGTTTCATATCTCATTAATAAACGAGTTTGTGTCCGTCAAACTATGAGGCTTCTACGTGTATAATGTAGGCAAGGTTGATCTTCAATCATCCCCTGAGGCCCCTAGGTTAGGTCCTTTAGGTGTCCATCATAATAAACCAGCAATCTATTTGTTCATATCTTATCAATAAACGAGTTTGTGTCTGTCAAACTACGAGGCTTCTACGTATAATGTAGGAAAGGTTGATCTTTAATCATCCCCTGAGGCCCCTAGGTTAGGTCCTTTATGTGTCCATCATAATAAAATAACAATCCATTTGTTCATATCTCATCATTAACTGAGTCTATGTCTGTCGAACTATGAGGCTTCTGCGTGTATAACATAGGCAAGGTTGATCTTCAATCATCCCCCTGAGGCCCCTAGGTTAGGTCCTTTAGGTGTCTATCATAATAAACTGACAATCCATTTTTTCATATCTCATTAATAAACAAGTCTATGTCTGTCAAACTATGAGGATTTTATGTGTATAACGTAGGAAAGGCTGATCTTCGATCATCCCCTGAGGCCCCTAGGTTAGGTCCTTTAGGTGTCCATCATAATAAACTGGCAATTCATTTGTTCATATCTCATTGATACATGAGTCTATGTCAGTCGAACTATGTGGTCTCTGCATGTATAACGTAGGTAAGGTTGACCTTTGATCACCCCTCGAGGCCCCTAGGATAGGTCTTTAGGTTAGGTTCTTGGTCAAAATATCAGAAAACACAAAAACATTAGAAATTTTAAAAATCAAAACATTTGTAAAACATCTTAAAAATACCAAAACAACCTCAAAACATTTCAAAATGCCAAAAACATTCAAAAAACCCAAAATCATCTATCACGTTTCATGTTCATCTGCAATAAACATCTACTCACAATAAATCAATCGTCACCTTCAACCTTTGGCAAAACAATTGGAAACAAGTTTAGTAAATTGAAAGTGAAAACTCAAATGTCAAAAGTCTCAAGTCTAGGTTAGTAGGTAAACAAGTTGGTCAACTCTTGGTATCAATAGCTCATCACTCAATTAGTCTCAAAATAATCTAATAACATCATGTCCTAGGATGCATCCTTCCTACAATGGACATTAACACCAGGCATCACCGTAGTTTAGTCTTGGCTAGAGGTATGAAGAACATTAGCTTGTTTGTTTACTTGATCTTTTTCTTGTTGATTTATCTTATTGTTCCAATTCCAATGACCTCTCGATGATGTCTAATCAAAATGATTTAGAGAGAAAGGAATGGGGTATTGATCATTATCTTTTGTTTGTTGTGCTTGTTGGATTTGTAGGGAGGGTGTTTTAGATGTCTTGTTGACTATTACATAGGAAGGTTTACCGTTCCATGTTTTCTTTGAGATGTTTAAAATATCTGAACTGCATCCTAATAAGGTTTTGTATGTTAGGTGTGAACAAGGATACTCCTATCTAATTGTCAAGTCAAAGACCATGGCACTAGATACCCTACCATCCTAGTTGTTTATACCTTGATGCATCATATCTATGTGTTTTAATCAAACATAAGGAAAGTTGTGTCATTCGTGTCCCAATCCCTGGATAAGAAAATCATCATCACTCATCACCATATCTAATAAAGTCTCAATGACTCATGGACTTGTCAAAATTTTGCATCTTCTTAGAATCGAGGGTTCATCCATCTTATTAGATTCTACTTATATCCATCTTATTCTTCTCATTCTTATATATCTACTAACATTTCTATACAAGTATCAAATTAGTGTGTTACATCAAAATATACGTGAGGCTACCCATGATCACTAACTCTCTATACATTATTAAATCTATCTACATCAAACATCTGAGCTTTCTAATCATCTTTGAGCTGAATTGATCTTAAATTTTTATCGTGAGCTCGACCCAAAATTGAAAATTTCACCCGATCTCTCGAGGGGGCAGTGTAGCAGCATAATTTCTTTTGTTGGGGCAACAATGGGGCATCTAGAAAATCATGAAATTTTTGAATTTTGATCATGGCATTGTTATTCTTTGAACCGACGCAACAGATACCTCGCTTCAAAGAGGGGCAAAATGTAGACACCGAAAAAGTCTTAATTGATACTATGCATCTGATTTTGATTAACTAACACCGTTTCTTCCTAAATCACTTCAAACTCATCAATAAATTGAATAATCATCATTATTTAATTAAATTGACAAATTTAGCTATTAATCAAATAATTAAATTTATTGATTAATTCACCTTTCTTCTAACTAATATTCCTTTTATTTAATTAAATCAAATCATTTAATTAAATCCCCTTTTAATCTTCTCATTTGATTAAAATCAATCAAATCAAATGTCACAATCTCCTAATTCACTCAAATTAATTAATTCTGGATCAATTAATCCTCAATCAGCTTTCTAATCATCATTATTAATTCCTCCAGCTTTTAACTCTTCAAGAGTTAAATCAACTCATGGTCAACTAACCAGGTTGCACATGAAAATAATCTCAATTAATTATTTAAATCCTCTATTTTCCCTCACCAAGGGATATTCCAAGGAATATTCCTCTCAACAACCTCTCATTTGATTTCCCTCCAAAGGTTTTCAAAAACCTATCACATCCTCTTACATTTGCAATAAATTCTCTTACAACCTTTCAAATATTTTTACATCCTCTCAAATCTCATTCAATTCCTCTTACACCATTTTCAAATTCTCATTGGCTCTCAATTTATTCCACATTAACTAATTTCCTCTATTCTTCATCCCTTGTCTCCTATAAATAGAGACATCATTTTCATAATATAGATCCACAACTTAGAGCATTATCGCTATAGGCATTTCACTTCATAGCTTTCAATGTTTTCATCATTTTCAAGCACTTTTAGCTAGATTATAGTCATTTTCACACTTAGATCATCAAAAAATCATCAAGCTTATCAAAGGGATTGGGAAAGGGATTCTTTCCACATCAAAGGAGCACCACTCCCCTTATGGGATGGAGATTTAGCTAGTTTTATTTTTATTACATGCTATATTCTATTGGTTTCTTGTTGTTTTTATGTTTTCTATTGAATTTGGCTAAAGAATTTCATAGGGAGCACTAGATTGATCTTTCTAACATGTTTTACACTTGTTTGTTGATCTCCTATTAGTTTGTGCAGATTTGGTGTTCACAAATGCATCAATTAATTTGTGTCCCATCAATAGAGTGTCAAAGTACAAGTGATTGAAAGGTTGCATTTTCTTTAATCTGCAACAAAGTTTTATTTAAACAGTTTTCCATCCATAAAGCACCACAATATTCAACAGATACTGAGTAGAATTGCAGTAAAGGGACAGGATGGGTGGAGCTAAACGTAAGTTAGAACCAAATTCCCCAAATAAATTGTTGGAACTGAGTAATATTTCATAATTGTTTTAGAGAATTGGATGGCTTGAGTTCATGAAGAAGTTTGAGGGGCACAACGTACAACTAGTCAAAGAGTTTGCAAAGAACTTCTTGGATGGCCAGAGGAGAGTGTGTGGCAAGAAATTTAAGGTAAGCCATAAGATCATTTCTCATTTGTCTAGTATTTAAAATAAGGGTGTAAATTTGATTGAAACCACAAACATTTCCTATCAAAGAATGATAGAACTCTTTAGAAGGGAGGGAGAACCACAACCTTTGTTTGTCATCAATACCCATGGGAAAAATAAGGGATTTCAAAAAATGTATATTCTAGAGCCATGGAGAATGATAGTTGCCCAGATTATCAAATATTTTACATGTGAGAGGCAATGTGCTATCATAGTGGGCCCCCCCTTCCGACTACTCACTCACCTGCGCCATGGTGCTAAAAACCTTGAATTAAGGGTTAGCCTTCCTACCTTCCTTTGCATGATTTTGTTGTTAGTATGATAGAAAGATTTAAAATTGGTTCAGAGCCATTAAAGCATCATGGTCTCATTCATTTAATCTGCAAACATCATTTCCTCAAGAAGGGGAAAACATAAGAGCAATGGCATAATTTTTCTTGGAAAGTTGAAAGCCCTGAGCCTACAAGACACTTGGAGGTAGGTGATTCATCTGCATTGGTGGCTCAAAATTTGGAAAAACCTTCCTTTGTACCTCAAGATGACCCTAAGACTCAAGATGACATCAAAGCTCTTGATGACGAAGCACCGAAAAGCCCATCTGACCCTTTAGAGACCCCAAAATATCAATAAAATGTGCACTTAGTAAATTCTGAAGATGAAGATAATCATCCTCACAAAAAAGGAAAGAAGCCTAAGGTGAAAGTGCAAAGACCTCCTCCTTTAAGGAGGAGCAAATGATTAGCTCTTGAATTCAGTTGTGTTGTGGCTTGTGATTAGCTGCATGTTCCTAAAAAGAAGAGGCGAGACCATCAAACCCATGAAACGGTAGTCCAATCATTGGAGAATGTGGTCCACCTATGTGAAGAAATGGTCTAGTTAACTGAGAAGAGAACCCTAGTTCATAGTAAATCCCCTAAACCTGAGAAGGAGAATGTGCCACGTGAGTCAAGACAAGAAGATAGGGGAAAAATCCCAAAACTATATGCCTGTTGAGGGTGAATCTGCAAAACAATTGTCTCCCCTGGTCACCAATAACCCAGAACAACATTGACTAGTGGTAAATGATGAAGAAAATATGATTGGTAATGATCCAGAGATTTCTATTTTTCCTTTTTCCACCAATATAGAAGTTGGAAAATTTGATCATAAAGAAAAAAAATTAGAAGAATTAAAAGCAAAAATTGTTTAATTAAAATGTAGATTACAACAAAACGAGGAACAAATGAATAAGCAAAAGTAAGAAATTATCATACAAACTAAACTTCTTACAGAAAAAGATCAAGAAATTATAACTCTAAAGGCTCAAGTAGAACAAAAAGATAAAGTTATTGAAGAGTTGCAGTTTCAAAAGCAACAAAGTGATGAGAAAGATAAGGAATACTTGGCCAATTTATCTAAAAAAGATAAAAAAAAATTAAGAGTTTAATTGATAATTTGATATAATCACTTACAACTTTTGTAGAAGAACATGAAAAACATAAACTTGAGCTCAATGTAGCCTTAAGTAAAAATGTTGAGCTAGAGCAAGATTTACAAGAAATCAATGTGAAACCAATGGTGGAATCAAAAGAATACAAACTAAGCCAACAAAAATGGACTGGTTTCAGATTGACATTCCCCCATTATTGGTTAAGTGGATGGAAATATGCTATTTCTTAAGACAAGCAGGGGCAAAAAATGTCAAACTTAATAAAGAAATAGTATTATTGAAAGAATCTTATGATAAACTTTATTAGGCTAAAAGTGATGCTTGTCAAATTGCGGAGTTGTTACTAGCCTGTAGGAAACCAACTCGGTTATATTCTATGTTTTTAAATGAACAATTGCTAAGGTGGAAACTTTTAAGGATTTCTTGCAATTTACCTCATGATCCAGATGATAAACAATTTTTGGAAGAATTCAAAGAGGCAACCCCTATTCAGAATTTTTTTTGTGTGAATTTTTCACTCATAATATTTTTTTAGAAAAACACATCGATGTCTTTGTCAATATTTTTGTTGGGGAAGTACAACTTAGAGCATTCATGTATACCATGTAGAATCAAATTCAGTGGCAGGAGACGACCAAAGAATATTTGCAAGCAAAAAGAACTATGGGACTTCAAATGAGATACCCCAATAGAAAACCCTTTGCCTTCAAAGCATAATTCTGAGGAATTAAAATCCATGAAGTTGTTAAGAACAAATATGATGACAATCTTCGGATTTGTTTTGAAGATTTCAAAGTTCATGGGCCACAATTAATAGAAAAAGCATGGAGTGCCTATGAGGAGTGATATACCCCCTGCCTATGTATCTCAAAAGGAGGGAGGTGATCTCTCCCACCAATCTAAGGTGGTCCTATAGAAGAGCTCAAGCATTAACAAAAATACTACTGCAGCTTAAAACCAAGTGGATAGGGATGCAGTATAGACCTCCCTTGCTCCTTCAGCCACACCGTATAGTATTTGTCACTACAAATCATAATCTTGGGGACTTACATGCATGGAAAATGAGGTCTAAGTTCAATAAAGGTTTCTTAAAAACTCTAATCACTTAGATGCAGAGGCAAAAGACCTATATGATTTCAGTTCTAAATATGATGAGTTGAACATAAAAAGAGATGCAAATAGGCAGAGGACCCATCAGAGAGCAGGAGGACCCATCAGAGAGCAGAAGTCCCTGCTCAGGCTTAGGAAGGGGAGGGTGATGAGGTATAAATAACCTCATGATTATAATAAGCTAAATACCCTTCTTTGTTTCTACCAACCACTTTAGCCCTGCCAATTATTTATTTTTAGGAGCAATAATTGTCTACTTTTTGTAAAATGATGTATAAATCTTTATTTCGTAAATTGATTGAAATTAGCTAACTAACGCTGACATAATGATGTAGAATTTAATTCATTGTACAAGACATTATGCACAACCAATGCATGGAGTGGACTTCAAGCAGTTGAAGTTAAAGCACCGAAAGTTTAGGCGCTAGAAATCTAGGCGTGCATAGTGGAATGATTTCCTTTAATGCTTTTTGTTAAATTTATGTTTAAAAACTTTACGGATCTACTCAAAACCTTTAATATGTTTTATGTGATGAACATCAGTCAGTTGGTTAGTTGTAATTTTTTTTAAAAGACTTTTAATGGTATTTTCTTGCCATCTAAAAAATAGGATTTTGTAGTGGTACTATATAAATATGTGTAACTACCAAAACAAGGATATGTTGATTATGATATTTTGAATAGTGTTCAATCATGTTCTCTATGTTACACTTTATAAATAAACAAATATTTCCAATCTTATTCCGAGTCAATAGTTCTGAGTAATGGAAGTATTATGAATGAATTTATTTTGAAGATGCGAAAGAACCACGTGTGATTTGAGTTAATCATAGGAAATCCTGAGAGCTGACCATATGAGGGATCTCATCAAATAGATAAGTATTTTTATTGTCAATGTTGTCATGTGCATGTTGCATGTAGATAAACTTTACTTTGTGTTCCTGCAAGTCGTAGTTTTAAGTTTATGATCACTAAATTCTATTTATTTGGAAATTTTAGAGCACCCACTCTTGTTGATTGATTTCCAATTGTTAAGTGTACTTTCAGTTAGTATTTAGTCATTAGTAGTGTTGTGCCCTGCATAACCACCCCATTTTGATTTGGAACGAAACGGGTTCCCCTTTCTTTTCCTTTCTTTGCCTTTGGTTTTTGCTTTTGCTCTTGGGGTTCTTCGGATTTTCTCCTGAGTTCGGGATTTTCCATCCCATTCGGATTTTCCCCGATCTCACTCAAACTCCGGCTGAGCGTTGTTGTTTAGGGATTTTTGGTCTTCATGGAATTTCGTGTGGACCGAATTTTCACAGATGTCCTCTTTCGGATTTTCCCGAAATCTGTCATTCCTTGTTTGTTCTTGGTTTGCCGGAATGTCTTCTTTTTCGCGATTTTCCTTCTCTTCCGGATTTTCTCGAAATCCGTTTTTCCCTGTTTGTTCCAGATTTGCTGAAATGTCTTCTCCTTCACAAAAATCCGTCCCACACGGATTTCCCCAGAATATGAAGAAATGTTAAGAAGTTTGGAATAGTATGGCTAGTTAATAAATGATGATGCATTTAATGATTCATTGATGCTATTTTGGGATCTCACATGTTGTTCCTTGGTTGATAATGATTGGATTAAGTTTCTAATGGGTGTTTTCATGCTTTTTCCGTTGGAATCTGCCTGACTCGGAATTCTTTGAAATTCCTCCCTGGCTTGGATTCCGTGGGTTGGCCTAAAACCCGAACTATTGTATGATCATTTTGTTTGAAAATTTAATGGTACCCTACTGACATAGGAGTCGTTTTAATGATGATTTTGATTTATTTAACTTCTGTTTATGTGATCTTTATTGTGGTTTTCTTCATTGAATGCAGGATTAAATCACATACAGGATGGTATTTTGTCAAGGGGGCTCAGTTGAAGGGAATTCTTCTATTTGGTTGGTCATAAAAATAAGCTAAGAAGAAAGTCTGAAAGACCTTGAAGATGTCTTGCTGACTACCAGTGCATTCTGCTCAACATGTGTCTGTGTTACATTTCAGCAAGACCCTAGAGATGCCACAGTGATCCAAGTTCACATGCGGGTCCTTGTCGGCATAAGAATCTCCCCACCAAGAGGTCTTGGTGAAATCTCCATGTCTCGCCGATCGACGTCAAAAAGATTCATACATCAGCAAAAGGTTTTCTCTTCGCCAAGAGGTCTTAGCGAGTTCACGAAGTCTCCTCGAATAACAAGAAGAGTTTAATACTTTGGTGGGATTTTGTCTTCAGAGAGATGTCTTAGCGAAATATCAAAGTCTTGCTGATCGCCGATAAGAGCATACGTCAGGGAAAGTGGTTCACCTTCAGCATAATGTCTAGCCGAAGTGCTAAAGTCTCAATGAAACGAAAGGGTCACCAGGAGTCTTGCCAACAAGGAAGGAGGCCCCAAATGAAATCAAAGGTTCACCGAAGGATAAAACCTTCAGAATAATGTCTGGCTGAAGAGGTGAGGTCACAGCAACAAAAGCAGCATCGGCGAGAGTCATCTTCTTTGGCATATGGTCTCGACAAATTTATAAAGTCACACTGACATGGTGCGAGGGATTCTATCAATGGTCTTTGGTGAGAGAATTAATAGGTCTCAGTGACACAAAAGAGAAGCTCAACGAAAGTGAAAGAAATTAGTGAAAGGTCTTACGGATACAAAAGTCTCGGCGACAGCAAGGCAAGGTTGCCAAGAGGTGTTGCCTTCGGCAAAAAGTTTCGCCAAAGGGGAAGGGTCTTGCCAATAAGAAATAGAGCTTGCCGAAGGATATGGGACTTGGTGTAATGTTTCATCGACTCATGAAGGTCACGCCGAAATAAAAAGAGAAACTAGTGTAAGAAGGTCAACAAAAGGAATTCAGAGAGACTCCCAACAAATGAGGGGACTTCTCTATGAGGTCATGGCGACAAGCGAAGGTCATGCCGACATAAAGTGAGGTCTGAATGAAACAGATGGAGCTTTCCAAGAGGGTAATGCCTTTGCCATAAGGTCTTGGTGGAGGAAGGAGGTAATGCCTATAGGATGTCCCTTCAGAGAGAGGAAAGGTATGCGCCAGGAGGTCTGGCCGACATTCAGGAGTCTTGCTGATAAAAAGTAGGGGCTCGGTAAGAGAAGAGAAATTTAGGGTAATGTCTCCTCGATTCTGATAAGTCTCACCGAAACAAGGTGTCTGTAAGACTCCAAAGGAAAACAAGGACTTCGCCATGTGGTCTTGTCGATATGCTAAAGTCTTGTTGATGGTTTTTGTGAGCTCAGTATAACTTCTCTAGCTCGCCGAAACATCTTGCCAACTACCATGTGTTATGCCGATGGTTGATAAAAGTGATAATCACATCAGGGAGACACGATAAGTGTCTCACCAACATGCGATTCAAGGTGGACCACTTTTGACTGCCCGGGAAGCTCGCGTGGTGAATGTCTAACCAATCAGGAGGAGTTAAGAGGGCTAACCTGCGACAGTTTGATCAATTGACTGCCCCTATGGATGGACTTACAGAGTGCGACTGGATGGATTCTTTTTGAGAACAAATGATGAATCTGCTCGGGTGAAATGCAAAGACCTATAGGGAGGCCCGATGGTGCTTCTAGGAGATGGTCAACGTGCGAAAGAGTCCAGAACATGAAGAAAGGTCAAAGAAGAACAAAGGAACTATGAGTCACAGGGACAACTGTAGTCACCATTGGCATAAATGGATCAAAATTAATGATGATATTCTAAGCATTCAAGGCGACCCCTGGCAGAGTTCAAAGATGGACACGTAGATAGATAAATTAATGCTGCAGTAGCAGAAGATCTACAAATCTTTCCCATGAATATTTCATCAGCATGGACACCAAGGATTCACATTGAGTGCACACTGAATCTCTTCAAAAGGATCTAAAAGCCGACTCTCCTACAATCAACAGATATTTTGTAAACCTTAGTACTGGGGACAACACATCCTTTTTGATGCATTCTGTATATAAGGCATTCTTGCCTCTTTGTAAAGGTTAGAAGTTGTAGGGTTAGAAAGTAGTAGATAGAGGACTTATATAATAAAATTGGTAGTTAGGAGTTAGATTACGTAGAAGACTAATGTATACTTCAGTTTTCTTAGTGTAAATGGAAACAACTTGGAGTCACAAATTTTCTGTACATTGGTGATTGTGCCAGCTTTGTAATTGTTGTTTATCTATTTTATGAATAGTAGAAGCAACCAAATCTTAATCTACTTCATGTTGTGTTTCAGAATGGTGTTTGTCTTGAATTAATCATTTGATTTGTGAAGTTTTCAAGGAATGAAGTTTGGTTTTCTATTTTGTTTGAATGGTAACTTGCAATCTACTGTTGAAATCAGCAATGTGAATGGGTGAAGCTGTGTGTTAGTCACAAGTTAATTTTGTTCTGTAGTTTTAGTTAGGAGTTCCTTGGAAGGTGATAGGTCTGGTTAGTTCGGATGAACTCTCATTATTTTCTATTCCAAAGCCTTGATCCATCTTTTTCTATTTCTTTAAAACCCCGGTTAAAGTAGATTTAAATTCGTGTTCAACTCCAGAATAGTCCAAAAGCTCAACACTAGCAGGCCCCTTGAATATTACTGTTACATTGACCACTGAGGGACATCAACACAGTTGAGACCCAACTACAAAGACCTTGGGAGCTAAGGCATCCATGTGTTGCCTTTCTCTTTCAAGAGAAACATAGTAGCAATATTTTGATTGCATTGTTGTGGTGCCAAAATTGCCATCAACAAGTAGTTAGTCACTTTTTTCAGTTTGAATTTCATAGTTAAGCTGTAAGAGTTGATTCATAGATAATTTACATGCTTTCTAGAATAAGAATTGAAATGCTTTTTAGTTTAAAAAATTTCATGCTTCCTATTTTAATTCTAGTTTAATTTTCTGCTTTAAATCATTTCAAAAAATCTAGAAAATCCTACTAAGAGAGATGGCCAAAATATCCCCTATTGCATATTAGCCTTTGGACACTACCCAGTCAACATAACTGATATATTTTTAACTAAAGTGTTAGGACCTTACGACAACCTATCATTATCTATTTGATCTCTTGTCATCTCAATCATACTATCACATTGTTGGTTTTATAAGCAGCCACATTCCATACATCAAAAGAGAAAATCAAGAGAGTATTGTATGAAACTCTTCTTCTAGCTCAATCTAAAGACAAAGGAGTGAACAATGTAAAAGGTTTCATATTGCTTTGAATTTTCATGTTATTTCTCTTTTTTTTTTCCTATCTTCATTTTGGCACACTCAATGGGGCCCCCATCCCTGAATCTAACATTTCATGATTTTTCTTGAGTTTTCCATCACAAGTTCCAAAATGACACTTATGCATTATGTTTTAGCACTTGTGTTTATTGATTTACGCTTTTGTACTATGTTTTAGCACTTGTGTTTCTAGAATGGTGTTTATGTACTATGTTTCAACACTTGTATTTCTAGATCCAAACTTACACACTATGTTTTAGCGCTTAAATTTCTAGATCCACACTTCCACAATATATTTCAACACTTTCATTTCCAAATCACACTTCTACACTATGTCTTACCATTTCTGTTTCCATAATCACGCTTATGCACTATGTTTTGGCACTTCCACTTTACATATAAATGCTTTCACTTCACATTTTATTACTTTTATCATAGCACTTCTATTTTTTAAAGCGACACTTATGCTTTGCAAAGTGGTACTTCCACTTCATATATTGGTGCTTTCATTCCAAATTAGCACCTATGCACCTAAATCAACACATTTTACAAAAAATAACATAACTTTGATCTATTGATTGAATTTTCGACTTCTTGCAAGCATTCAAAAATTGGTTAAGAGCTATACACAATGAAATTAGTCATTTTTATAGAATTTTCACCAAAAATTAGGTAAAATCACTTAAAATTCATGCTTTTGTTCTTTCAAAACTTCAAATGCTTGTAACTTTTGCATATGACATCTAATTTTAGCAAACTATTTTTTGATATATATTAGAAAATCATAAGGATACTAGTAACCTCCATTTATATTTAATTTTTATTTCTAATATTGTTTGAGTGCAGCCATATTCGTTCATCCAAGAATTTTTTTGGTGAAACTACTAACATATTTGTGTTGTAGTTATATTTTCCCAAGGTATCATTATTTGACTAGTCTTAGTTGCACACTTCATCTCTAAAGGTTAACAATTTTTTTCGTTGTTTCTTTGAGTAAGTGGTGTGTATGCTCTCCTCTTGCACCATTATGTAATATTGAGAACCAAAAACATCACTTACTCTCTTTTATTTTCATTGTTATTGTAAGGAACACAATGTGTGCATGTTCTCCATTTGTGCTTCATGTGATCTTGGACAGCCAAAAACATTTTGATCATTCCTTTTAGGGGGCCTACCTAGAGATTTCATCACCCTATGACCTCAACTCGCATGTTTCAGTGGAGTATAAAGAGTGGGAGCTAAATCAAAAGGCACCCCTCTTAGAAGTGAAATCTTGTCAATCTTGGCCAAGCCCCTAAGAACTTTATACGTCAAAGAGGTGAAGGTGGAGAGTGGATTACCCTCTCCTCCTAACTATTTGGAAGTTTCCCCTTTCATCTATGTATTTGGACTCATGTACTTTTGAAATATTTGGAGGACTCCCTAGCAACCATGTTCATCTTATCTTAATACATTTTGGTCATCACTTAGTGTGGTGCAATGTATGTGTATTATACCTTGAAGTTACTCATGAGTGCCTCCATGTTGTGAGATAGAGCTAACCTTAGACAAGGCTTTGTCCTACAGGGTAAGGGGTATAGGTGGTACATGACATTGCATTTCCTAACTATCCATTCACATGTAGATGGTATTAGTCTTTTGTTGTGGGTGTTGGTGTGAATATGATGTTTTACCTAACTAGTTCACCTAGTAGGTACTATTCACATGTTAATTTTACTTAGGTCCTAGGAATATTTCTAGAATTCTTTGTTGTCATTAGATATTATTATCTTATGTAATTTACTTCTTATGTCCTAGGTCATTTAAATATTATTTGTCGCATGTCATAGGATTAAGACACTTGTCCAAATCTTGTCTAATTTCCTATCTCTCACCTTTCTTATATAAGCAAGGTCTCTTTTACACTTTGCAATCATAGGGGATGTACTATCATTTATCCATTATTAATCATTATACATTATTGCATCAATAGCAAGAAAACTATTATCTTGCCATACTTTCTTGTGGAAGGATATCTTTTGTTTTGTAGGTGATCCTAGGATATAGGAGCTTACTATTAGCTCCTTGGATTTCAATGTCATCGCCTTCATGGTATCAGAGCTCCAAATTTGCAAACTCCTCAAATCTAAGGGTGATTTAGGCATGGGATTTTGTTGGGTGCACTTTGGGACAAAACGATACTCACCATTGAATCCAAAAATCTCAAAAAACCTTATTTCCATATAAAATACTTCAATTTTGATTTGAGGAATTTTTAGAGGATTTGAAAAATTTATTGATTTAGGTGTCCATATAGACCATACAGTTGCATGAATATGTATAGTTAGTAAAAACCATACCATTGCTAACATCATCAGGTACAATCGGTAGAAAAAATCTAAGAATATTCACAATTTGTTTTACATTTATGTAAGTCTGCAGTATGACTTTGTCACAACGATATGAATTTCAATTTTTTTATTTTTTTACCCGACCGGCTTAAATTTGGCATTCAGTTGATCCTCAATGGTGCATGCCAACCACTATCACCATTACCAACACTGCTCTATCTATAGACTTCCAAGTGTTGTACCTAGTCACATTGCAAACTGCCTACCAGTGCCCAAGGGGCTTAATTTGGCCCCTCAAGCCCTAATAGGGCAATTTTTTAAGGAGCCATAACTTTTGACTTGGTTATCATATTTTGGTGAACAAGATATTATCAAAAAGTTGGTTCCGAGAAATTTTCAATGGTGTAGGTCTCATTATCATATTTTTTTGCTAGAAATTTTTATTGCTTTCTAAATTTAAGTCACCATTTTGGACCTCTAACCTCATTTTTTTTTCTTGTTTATTTAATTTTCATGATTTTTACAACATTCGAAAGTTATTGAGGAGATATTTTATCATATCCATACACTTTTTCCATATCTAAATAAAATAACTTGCACAAGATAAAAATATAATATGAAATATGTTGAAAATACTTGATAATAATATGCACTTTGAGTGGACAACCTCCTAATCCACTTTGAGGGGGATACCTCCAATATTCTTCAAAAGAACACAATACTCAACATGATGAGAATAACTAACCTATACCTCCTATATATACCATATTTATGCCTTGGATACCACCTAGGTCAACTTAGATACTTCAATATATAACTCCTGGGATTTTCTAAATACCTATATATGATTATAATAATGATTATGTAACTTCTTTAAGTGTTAAGGTAGCCACAAGCTAACTACTCATAACCCAATACACACTATAGGGTAAGGGTCATAATATTGCCCCCCTCTTTACAAAAGCATTATCCTCAATGCATAAAATCTTCATCTTCATATTCTTTTTCTTTTTCTTCATTCCCTTTCTCTACTTTTTCTTTTTCTTCTAATATTTCTTGTTCTTGTTTTCTCTCTCTCTCTCTCTCTCTCTCTCTCTCTTGTTTTTATTCATTCTCTCTCTTTTTCTTGCTCTTTTCCTTTTTTCTTTCTCTTGCTCTTACTCTTTCTCTTGATTTTCTTCTTACTCTTGTTCTCATTTTTATTCTTGTTAGTTTTCTTTCTCTTGTTCTTTTTTTTCCTACTTCTCGTTCTTGTTCTTGTCCTTTTTCTTTGTTCTTCCCATTTTGCTACTTCTTGTTATGAAGAAGTTTCAAAAAAATAATTTTACAATAAATCACACAAATGAATCCAATGTTGGATCAGCCAAGATCTACTTGCAAACTCAAAATAATCCACAAATGAGTATGCAAAATGAGACAATATTATAAGCATGTGATGTGTTGAAATGTATAAATGAGCCTTACTTATAAAGGAAATGATGAAGAGGTGAGAAGGTAGGAGTAAAACTTTGACTACCCCTCCAAACATGAAACAAGTGTGGGACTCTATAGACAAGTGTTCAGACAAATTGGTGAGTCTACATGAGGTGAGACAAACGTCTAGATAGTTGTTACACCCCATTGTCAATTTACTCAATTACTTTAACCTTTATGTTCAAACACGGTTATAATGCATGATTATGTCATTATGGTATTTGACGGTTGGATGAAATGTATGTATATGCAATGTGATGAAACTACTTTTAAATGATTATACGGTGTTTAATCTATACTATGATTATGCTTTGTATGTTATCAACTAACTACGAATATGTTGCTCTAAGTTGAATGCAAGAAAGTTCCAACCCTATAGAGGGGGAGGGAGAGTATCACCTAGGAGAGGAGTTGATATTTGGAACGTTTGGTATTGCTATCTAAGTAGATGCACACACTCACTCATCTAGGCTATTTGGAACCTTGTCAAGTCAGTTCAAGTATTGAATTGATAAAGTCTTAAACCTAAGTGGATAGGATAAGTATCTTTAGGGAAAATAATGCCCTATCGTTATTGATCCTCTTTGATCATTAAAATTACATTAATTACAAATATCTTTTGAATAATAAAAATAATGTACATAGTATATATAGTTAATGCAAATATATATGTATGTATATATGAATATACATAGATGATTAATATTTACGTATATTCATATGTATATACGAATATATATAAATGAAAGAACAATGAAAAGTATATATGTTTGCATATATAAAAAAAATATATATTAGAATATTCAATTTAATTGCAAGCCATATTAAATAGCAGTTTTGCCACTCATAAACTGAGTTAACTAAGCCAATTTATAAGGCCTTATGGAAGATCATTTAATGAGTATTGTAGTCGCCTAACTTGGGCGCCACCATGGGAAGTTAGTAAGTTATTATTAAAGCCATGTAGTGGCTGAATATTGCACTTTTAAAGTTAGTTTAATAGCCACATAAAGTGGCAATATGAATTCTTTATGCACATGATCCTATTCTTCAGTTTCCACAACTTGGTTAAAAGGTAATTGAAGAGTCTAGACGAGGAAGGATGGTGGCATGCATGGCATTATTGCTGCATATCATGCCATTATCGCACTTTTTTTGAAGATTCAATCTGCATCATAATAATACTTTAACATGCCAGTCGTGGAAGTATGAGGAAGAGGTTGAAATGATTTGGAAGACTATTTCAAACTGAATTTGAACTGCAAAGTTACCACATAGTGAAGTCCTGGATTTTGGAATACTATAGACTTATTCAAAAGACTAGTCGTGGCACTTGGAATGACTATATAAGCATTCAAACTAAACTATATTCTGCATTCTTATAAACCTCTTAGAAAATTGTGGCAGTTTTGGTGAGGGTCGAGCCTCCGTGTGAGGTAACAAATCTCTATTTTTGAGCAAAACTAATAGGCATGATGGGAAATCCATTTGGGAGAAGAAATAAGTAATTTTTTTGGCTACTTATTTCAGCACACCGTGAGAGGAAAATGGGTAGATAGAGCTATACGTGAGTTTAGAAGATAAAGAGAGAGCTATACATGAGTTTAGAAGAGAAAGAGAGAATTGTTTGAAGAGCATTTTCAATCTACAAAATAGTAAGTCATATAGAGTGTTTGGATCGACTAAATCTAAAGTCAAAGTTCTTATTAGATACAGACCATTGATATTAGACTCAAGAAATTAGTTGCAAAAGTTGGTGTTGTGAGTGGAACTTGGAAAAGCATAGAAAATTTGAGCTGAGTTGCAGAATTTTGAAGAAGAGATAACAATTGCAAAGCCTAGATAATCTTTTCTAGGCATGTTTTGAATTTCTTCTTTTCCTCTCGAATTTGAAAAGAGTTCTTCTATATTTTTGAATATGAATATGTCGATATTATATGTAATTTTATGGTTGTTTGCAAACGTATATAAATATGCTAATATTATATGCAATTGTATAGTTGCTTGCAAACGTATATGAATGTATGTTCAAACACATAAAATATAGATTATTTATGAGAAAGTATAAGAGATAACAAGAATTAGAATAACCAGATGGTTAAACCGAATTATCTCACTTTTAAAAACATTGTTAAAATCGTGCAAGTTTTATGTGATATTGAGTTAACTTATTCATGGGAGAGCTTAAAGAGAAAAGTTAAGACTCTTTAAGCTGTGTTTTATCAAATGAACCAGCTTAACAAAACTAAAGTAGTGAAGAGTTGCTAAAGACATGATAATGATATTTATTCCATTAAGGTTACGTCTTTATATACAATTGTTAACACAAGTTTATATTGGATTTTCACTGATAAGGTTTGAACATAATAGGAAGATAAATTCCTTATTATCATTGAAAGTTATAAGTATTACTTATTAGACCAAGAGTCATTATTACTATCTATTTATTTGAAATCAAGTAACTTGAGTAGAGGACTTTATGTTCTCATCATAAAACAAAGGCCATGAAGCTAGGAGATTTTAAGGTTTGGGAGCCTAGATATTCCACGAATAGAAACTATTCTCCAAATTTGGAAATAAACTTATCATGCATTTATATGTGAGTATATATTTTTCATGTGAAAGGATAAATATATGAATGCATATACCTACAAACATAGGTATTTTATATAATTATACAAAGGATAACTTGGGAGAAATTTGTGAAGAATCGAGAGATTAGTCGAATAGTTTCTTAGTTGAGTTGTTAGAGGTTAAATAGATTAATATACTGAATTATTAAAGGATATTACTATGGATACAATGTTTAATATTAAATCAATTTAAATGATATTTAATATCATAATTAACTAGATCCATTATGGAGTTATAAAAGTATGGAACCATACTTGGTACAACAACGAAGAGTCTAAACCATTATTTAAGAAAAGGATTATTGATTATTTATGTTCACTTTAAGGTTAACCGTATTCGGTATGGAGCTCTTTAGGAATTGAACCATAAGAATAAATGTTGGACATATGAAACTTTAATACGAAGAAGCAATCTTCAATTTAAGTATAATAATAGATTATTATACTTATCGACATATTGTTAGTACTTTTAGATTGATACCAGGTGTGTTTAGTCGATGACATTGTGTCATTAGTATTGACTAATTGTGCATAAATATGAGAGTAGTTACTCTCATGGTTAGAAATAAGGACTCAAATAAGAGGCAGTTGCTTAGACCCAAAATTTGCAAGAACATAACTTGGGTATTCAAGTCAAAAAAGTATAACCAATCAAGTCATTTACCGACTTAGAAGAAATGACTTGAACAAGTGGCAGTTTCCAAGGCCCAAGATATTACGTGAATGTAATATGGGTGTCCAAAGTCAAAGGAGTAACCAAATTAGTCAAATTATGAAATAGTGAATTCATCATTATTTGGAAGATAATTTATTTAAAGAAGTTAAACTTTGGGCCAAAACCAAGAGTAAAGATAACCATAGGTTAGTAAGATTTCCAAGTCGAGTTAGAGGTGGGTGAAATTACGACACTGCTTCCTAAGAAAGTGGATGATTATATATATCAAAACTTTGGCCAAAGTAAGTGGGAAAGTCTCTTCTTACACTTGTCAGTTTGTTGTGCTCTAGGTTTGCATAGCTTGTTAGTAGTATCATGCATAGTTGGAAGGTATCCATAGTTGTACGATCATAATTGTTCTATAGGACATGACACTAGATACTCATATGGCAATACTAGAGGTTCCTATACCAATCTCTTCATCGAAGGGTAGGGCCACGTCTAGTTGGAAGGTGTGTGGGGGACCTCCAGTATACAGTTGGAGGTAAAGCGCTTGGGTGATGCTCTCCCTCTTGCAGACGACACACCAAGGCTTGTGAAATAGAAGAATAATCCAGCTAAGGATATCCTGACTTTGTTCTTATTATAAATTACATGAATTTTTTTATTTGATTATGAATCCTATTTCTAAACCGTATTTGAAAAGATGTGTTTCATTTACATGAAGTTTAGTTTGAACATTATTTCAATTATGAAATGTTATATGAATTTCTTTATGCAAAATGCAAAATGCATTATTAGAAAAGAAATTTTTACCTTCTTATTTTGAAGGCATTGAATTATTTACTTTATGAATTAAAACCTATTTGAAAACTATAAGAGTAAGGTTAGAGTATGTTACAATAGCCTCTAAGTGAGCTTAAGTGCAGTGTGAATAAGACTCTACTAAGTATGTTAAAATTTAACTAGTTTGATAATACCTCTTTTCACACTAACACCCCCCTTAAGTGATACTTATGGAGTAATCTAAACATTAAAAGGATTACTATTGAGAACAAGGTTTGATAAGGTACTCATGTACAATAATAATCTCTCAAAAATAGAGAAAAAGGTGAAAACCCAATAGGAATAAAACTTCTCTCCAAAAGAGAAAAAGAGAAGGACAAGACCTATTGAAAAGATGTCCCATGATGATAGGAACATGATGATGAAGAACTTTTGGAGCATGTCAAAGTCATAAAATCTACCGAAGATGAACTAGCATTTGTTGGAATCAATGGGTAGCATTGTAAATTATCACCCTTGACAATTTCACACCATGTTTTTCTCCTCCTTAAGTTATTAGACCTAATCGAACACCTAATTTCCTAAATTATGCATTCAATGGCCCATTTTTAATAATCTCCAAAACATTACAAGTGGAAAACAAATGCATTCATCTAATACTTTTCCCTCAACACCTTAATTTCTGAAAAATAGTGCTCGGACATATTCGCCCAAGGAAAATTAGTCCCCCTATTTTGGCTTCAAATTCAAATATGTTGGTGTTAGTATTTTATTCTTTGAATTTCTATTGTCGAAAGTCAACTATCAAGATTTAATTTGCAAGAAATTGGAATAATTGCATATAAATACCTAGTTATTGCATCATTTGAAAACTAACAAGGAGAATCTAGGAAATTATTGGAGAAATTATTATCAAGAGCATTCAAGAGTAGGTTTTCAGTGATTTATTGCACAGAAATTCAAGATCCAAGCATCATGTCAAATCATTTGTGAGTTTATGTATGTTTATGTTGTCATTGTTTGTGAAGGCTAACCCTTTTGTAGGTCTTCAAGCAAGGAAGATTCGAACCTTGAGGAAATGTGCATGACATCAATCCTTCAAGGAAGCCATTGAAGGGTGATGAGTTGCAACACTTTGTTAATTCATCATTCATTCCTATTATTTATCCTTTTATCATTGAAATTGCCATTGTGGAAGTGGAAACACTAACACGGGGTTTGACTTAGGCAAGCCCCTAAATGGAACAACCCTTCTGCTCTCTTTGAATGTGTAGGTTTCAAATTTGAAGAATATTGGAGGAGACTTGAAGATCAATTATTCATTGTTGTAATCAAAACCCTACACCTTGACAACTCACAAAAACTCAATTACAGAAATATCTGACAGTGATTCGATAGTGCGATAAGATGAGATGGAAAGCTTTGATCTAGCACCAAAGGATTGCAAAAAATAGATCTGAAATCCCTCTACAAGGATGTATTCACCCAAGGTGAATGAGTCCTCCAAAATCAACTTCAAACTTGTAGGATAGGTGCATAGTGTCTTGCTCTATCTATTTCAATTGTTTGAATTTGTCTGTGACTTTCTATGTTTGTTGTATTTACACCAGAATAACAAATTACATCCTTAGCCTAGTTAGGTCATTGCATTTCATCCCTAAATTAATCCTAGATTTGGTCAAGGGTTGGTTGACTCACCTTTCAGGTTGTAAGTCAACCATATATATTGTCCAAATTCATCAAACCTCTGCTACCTCAAATCTCTAATGTAACATTTGGAAAAGTGCCTAAACCCTAGGGTCAAATCTTAGGGTTTCACTTTTCCTATGTTTCATTTTGGTGAACCCAACATGTTAACATTATAAATCTTCTGAGATATGAAGCAATTCATCTTAGATCTAGGTTTAATTTTACATTGTTTTACATATTCATTTAGGCATTCATTTTTGCATCATAAAAGCAAAAAAAATAAAAATTACATATCATATTGCATTATGTTGCAATAGGGTCTATTTCATTCATTATACCTTAGATCTACATTCTAATTGCATCTAAACATTCGTATTAGGCAATTTAAATTTAAATCAAATATGAAATTATTCATTGCATCCATTTAGGTATCTTGCGTATAGCTAAAAAAAGTGTAAAAATTACATTGTTTTGTTTCAAAAAGGCATCAACATCATCATTTTTAGATTTAGGCATATTAGAATCAGTCAACTACAACATCTTAGATCTGGAAATTGCATTTATAATTGTCTTTTATTGCTTGAAAATTTTCCAAATTTTTGCACACTTGCATTTTGAGTTACATAATCATCAAATTGAGCAAATTTTGGAAAATTATTCATTGTCAGACCTATTTGCACACAGACCCGAGATCCTTAAACAACATAACACATACTCAAATTTTGAATTTTTTAAAAAATAGTATAGGATATAGTCACCCTAGGTGACCTAGTCCTACTAAATTGAGCCCTAATTCACTATATAGAATTTTGTCTCTAGTCTCTACCCAAATCTGGTATCAATTTCTAAATATTAGTCTTGTAACTGTTTGTTTTGTTAAAATATTTCTAGCTTGATCCATAGGGCATAACACAATTTTCTCATTGCAAAAATATTTTGTTGTCATAATCCATGTTCTATTGTTAGATCTTGTTAAGCATTTCAAGGAATTTTTGTTACAAGCATATCAAAATCAGTTTATTTCTCCTTTTTTGTTATTTTTCATTTATCTCTCTCCCACTATCTCTCCTATGTGTGAGTTTAGTTTGGTGCAAGAGAATGCAATCATTGACAATCACAACAATCATGTTTGTTCTTCTCTTGATACCTCGCCTACTTGTGAAGAAGGTATCTTGGTGTTAGAAAATCCAATCATTGAGTGTCATGAGAATCTTGTTTGTTTCTCTCCCCCTACCTCTCCTACTTAGGAAGATATTGTTGGAAAAGAGGATGAAATCATTGATACATTTCTTTCAAAATACAATAATAAGGATTGCATAGATGAAGATTCTAAGGTGACATTAGATCCCCCCTCGATAGAAAATCATCAACAAACTTAGTCAACTTCATTGAGGTTATGAATGCTCAATTGGCTATTAGATATCCTTTAATTATTGGACCTCCTAAGTCACCTCTCATTATAGGACCTCCTAAACCTCATGGTCATATCCTAAACTTTGTAAAACAAATCACTAGTAATCACATGTCACAACAACCGAGTTATCATGCGATGGCTCACATATATAACAATAAAAAAAATAAACAACCAAAAAAAATTCCAACATCCATCCCATTACCTCAACCATACCTTCCACCCACACCTAACATTCCTCAATGTACGGGTAAAGAATATGATCTTGTAAAATAACTTTGTAATACTCTTGCTAAGATTTCTTTGTGGGATTTTATTCAAGCATCACCCATTTATCGTGGCATGCTTCAAAATGCTTTGCAAAAAGTTGTTGTCCCTCTTAGTGCTTAACCAAATGATGTGGAAACTTTTCTTGAGAGTATGAATTGAAGTTATTTGGATATTGTCTTTCATAAAAATGAATTACCCCCTTTAAAAGCACAAAAACAAAATGATGCCTTGATGATAATGGTTACCATCAACAAGAATGGGATTAGACGTACCCTTATTGACAATGGTTTAGAGCTTAATGTTTGTAGTGTTCAACTTTTGGATAAAATTGGAGTGGATAAGAATTTCATTTGAACAACCAATTGATTTGTATATTTGTGGTTTTGATAATGTGGGAAGACAATCGATTGGTGTGATTACATTACCTCTTAAAGTTGCTCCAGTTGTGTTATAAAATCCCATCCATGTCATGCCCTATGTGTGATTAGGGAAAATCAAAATTTAATGAAAATAAGCATTTAACTGGTAATTCTAAAATCCTAATCAACTACGAAGCATAATGAAAAGCATGAAAATTAAATAAAATGAAACGCTATCAACAAATTTGAATGTGTCTATTGGATGACCTTTGTAGCTCTTCTCCATTTTTCTATAATATAAGTATTTCCCTCAAATCAAGTATGCAAATACTAGCCTAAAGATTATGACAACAAAATATTGAAGAAAGTATTATCTCAACAACACGGTAGCATATAAATTCTAGATATCTCAAAATGATAGTGACAACGCTATTTATAGAGAGCCAGATGGAAAATGGACGGATGAGATCAATTGAATTTTGTTTTGATCATTGACCGAAATTAAATGAGACACTAGTACACAAACAACAATATATGACTACATAAATTACTAAAAATTGCATATAAATGACTAACTTTAGTCACGTGACTACTAGTGGTTTATTTGTAGTCATTTATAACACCACTAAATTTATGACTAAACAATTTTAGTCATTTATTTAGTCATTAATTTGGTCATTGATTTGGTGATCGATTTAGTCATATTTTTTAGTCATTAATTTTAGTCATGTGACTATTTTAGTGTTTTATTTGTAGTCATTTATAACACCACTAAATTTATGACTAAACTATTTTAGTCATTTATTTAGTCATTGATTTAGTCATTTATTTAGTCGCGGTAGTGATTTGTTTAGTTATATATTTAGTCATTAATTTAGTCATTGATTGTTATTAACTAGTCATTTATTTAGTCATGGTAGTCATTTATTTAGTCATATATTTAGTCATATATTTAGTCATATATTTAATCATTAATTTAGTCATTAATTTAGTCATTAATTTAGTCATTACTTTAGTCATATATTTAGTCATTACAAATCAAATCTAACTTAATTAATCCTCACAAATGTATGCATATAAACTTCAAGTATCATAGATATTCAAATGTTAAAAATTACCATGAAATGAAGATTAAATGCTTGAACAAATATGATTGATCAGACACAAACTCAAACATATTACAAATCAAGAAGAGCCACAACACAATATTTATGAGTGGAGAAAAAAATACTCTAAAAATTTACTTCATTAAGCCTCATTGGGAAATCAAAATCTCATTGGTTACATTCAATGTCTCAATGACACTGTACAACTTACATACACTATATAAACATAATACTCCTATTTCATATACTTATACTATTTTCCCCTTAACTGCAATCCTTTTGGAAGGGCAACGACCTCCTATAGGGGCTTGACCCATTTAATCCCATTGCAAATCCACAGCTTTCTTGCCACTATTGGTTTCGGCTCCTCCAAAATCTTCCTCGCTAGTATTCATGACCTTTCACTTCTCCAATTTAGAGCTACAACCTGAAAATAAGGTTTCAAAATTTGCACATCAAAAACTCAGAAAAGTCAAATAATATAGAGGATGAAATTCAAACATTGTCTTTTCCTTTTCCAACTATGGCACCCTAAACTTAGGCACTAGATATAGTGAATGTATCAGAATTAGATATAACATCCATCAAAAACATATTTGGAAGTAGATTTTTATCAAATATTGTAGTTGCAAGTTCCACTAATTATAATAAAGATAAATAGTTTTACCTTTTTGCATCAACTAATGCAATTTTGATAACTTTTAGAGGATCGACAATTATAGCCTTTATCATATCAACATACTCACCTGCAAGTTGCAACACAACATTAAACTTATTAATTAGACTCAACATCTAAGAAAGAAAAATAAATTTCAAACATTATCAATTTAGTAAAAAAATCATCAATTTCAAAGATCAAAGTAGCCAATGCTTCACTCTCTACATCCTCTGCTACAATCAAAACATGCCTTTGTTTCCATGATAAATGCAACAATAAATTATGTTATTTGTCAAAACTTATCACTATGTACTTATGAACTCAAGATCATTTAAATTGTCAAACTAATAGACATAACTACCTGATTTCTTTCTATCACATACACTTTGGGTATACAAGATCATTGAGAATCCCAATTATTGAACTAAGAAATTCAACAACACAATGAAATTATATCTTAAGTAAAATGTAAATCAAATCAATATTACATGTCTCAACTTATCAATTGATATCAAATTGTATATACACCTTTTTCATATAGCTTAAGGACATCTACAATAGATATGCACAAAATGAATTTGGTGGAAAGACTTTAAAAACTTTCAAGCGAATACAATTTGCCATCAATGCATAGACAATACATCCCTATAAGAAATATTATACTCCCTCAATTAAATATTATCACATATTATTCTATTGGGGGCAATTTACTTTATCAGGGGGACTTTTTTTTAGAAAACCTAGATCACCAACATATCAGCTCATGTGAGAGGTCAATAACCAACTATTAAGCCTACACATGGCACATGCATGCACAAAATAACAAAGAAAAATAAAGATCATTCATCACACAATAAGTATAAGACAAAAAATGTCAAAAGAGCTGTGTTAGGACTAAAAAAAAGTAATCCCACATATTTTCATTAACATCTATTCATTTATCTCCTAATCCTTACAAAATCTCACCAGACTCAATTTCATGATCTAGACAAATTACTGAGGTTCGTGTAAAGAATCCATTTTTGAAACCAACATACCCAAATAATCACATTCATGAAATCCATTGAAGTCCTTTGATACCATCGGGCTAACAATACTCTGTCGGTGGAACTCCCATCACCACCCCATTGATAGCTTGATAGGGGAAATTCATATCCTTACATCGGTGTAATATCCTTCCATCACCGTAGCTCTGGTGCATCAGCAAAATGAATGATGAAGCTCCCTCGATAGCCCGATATAATCATGGGGTATCAAATTCTAGCACTTATCAGTGAAGCTGGGATGCATCGAGGTAACATTGTTTGATGTCTTATTGATAGACCAAAAGAAAAACACTTATCGATGGAGAAGGTGGCCATCGGTGGAAAACAAACCAAGGTCGCAACGATATAGCGATGAATGATTACTACTAGCTGATGTGGCGTCAAAAGCATCATTGGGATATTTAACATAAATGCTCTCCCCGATGACAAGACTGAAGCAGGTGGTATATTAATGAGCCAACACAAAGGTGAATTGCACCATGAATTAATCATACAATTTGCAAAAACTAGAAAGAATACACTAAGGGCAGAAGTAGAAAGGACATAACTCAGAGCTCTCACACAGTGAAGCCAGGAGAAGCAAAAATTCACGTAAGTACTCCACTCTTAGCTAGAAAGTTGCATTTTTTCAGAGTTTGCAATGGAAGAAAATGTGGAAAAACCTAAGGCAAAGAAATGAAAAATCGAAAAGAGGAATTTAAACCAAGACTTGATAGATCAGTGTCTGGGGTTAGGCCCAAGACCCAGAAGAAGTGTTCAAGCAAGTAAATTGTTAGATAAACATAGGGGTCTTGGGGATGTTTGGACACCACACCGGGGCTATGAGCTTTTTATGTATCACTACAAAAAACAATTCAAAAAACAATTGAGCTTTTTATGTATAACCCATGGAGACTGAACTTAGGAAGACTTGTGGTGCCAAACGTGTTCATCAACATAGAATTGGTGAACGCTCTAGCTAGTCGGTATAATGCCAAGAAAAGAACTATCCAATCACGAAATGGGGCCGATATGCTTATTATCTCCCAAGACTTGATCTCTAATGTATTTCAGTTAGAAGGTCCCATGAACTTGCCATTCACCATTAGAGACTTTTTGATAGAATACCGTTGCATGGATACTAGTTACAAGAGATGGAAGCTAGCTTTGCACATACCTAAGAATGAGCAAGGTCAACTCAAAAAAAAATTGAGCAATGAAAACCCTCCATTTCATATAGATTTGTTTGAAGAATACTTCCAATATACCTACTACTCAGCTGGTCAAGTCTTGGGAATTGAGGTTCCACCACTTATGTCTATTACACCGATGGTTCTAGCAGCTGATATACAAAGCAAAGATGCTAGGTCATTTGACTATGCAAACTATTTGGCGAATTCCCTAAATCAAGGGCTTGAAAGAATAAAAAACAACAACGATTGCATATATTTCAAACACTATTCCTTGTTAATGCATTTACTTTTATATGAGGGACATGCTAGAAATGTGTGGGGTAAAGAATTAAGAATCAAAGACACAGATAAAGATGGAAACTTTAAACCTGTACATATGTGGACTGCACTATGGGATAGTCGATGTGAGAGGTCTCACTATTTATATTTTGAAGAATATTTTGTTAAACCACTAATAAAGTTGCTAGGCTATTCATATGATCACAATTTATCCCTTGAGGTGCAAAGATTTTTGAGACCAAAGGAAAACAACCCGAGAGGCAAGGTGAACTATAATTGGGGAGACTGGTATGCCTTCTCTGATTGCACAATAATAAGGGTTTATGGATTTGAAGGGGTTCCACATTTGCTACCCTGAGTGGTTCTTAACATAGTTGCTTATTTGGAAATAGTACGACAATTAGCAAGGTCTAATACTAAATATCTCAAGAGTCATAATAAACAATCACTCTTGCCTAGCACTCTTTGTTTTGGAGATTTCACAGTATGTGCCACTGAAGGATATGAATAAATTGATGCTAAATTAGCTCATTACAACCTTCCTCTTGGGTATGAAAGAAAAAATTTTGATGCAGAGGGACTTATTCATCAAGCAAGATTAACTCAGAATTTGTCAGGGTATGAGCATTGGTTTGCACTTGATGATGTGATTAGGAACCGAGATGAAGATTCCACTGGTAAGAGAATGGCTTTATATAATAAATTTGTGCTTGCAAAGGAATGGAAGAGAAAGAATGTCCCATCATATAGAGAAGCATTTGCTGATATACAAGATCCCTTGGCTAGGATTGAGTAGCTTATTGCTCATATGATTGAAATAGTAAAAGATGTGCCCTCATACGGTTTTGATACATCTCATACGAGTTACACATGAATGTAGGCTGAGGATGTGGAGCCTTTGGATCACATACCCCCAACACCCACCCCTAATGTATGTTTCTCCACTGACAACAGTGAAGACGAAGGAAGTGATGAGGAGAGTGATGGAGAGGAGCAACAAGTGGAACAAATAAAGGCCCCTGTGATTACACAATATGAGCCCCCTCAAGAACTTGTAAAATTTGAAACATCAGATGAGTTATCTGATGACATTAGGGTCAAAGTTGGTCATGAATTCATTTCTAATAATGATTTTGTTAATACTCCTGAGTTCAAATCATTTGTCTATGAGTATAAGGGGAAGAAAATAAGACAAAAGGAGCAAGACATTACTCTTGAAAAGGAAGCTGATGCCTTAGAAGAATTAAAAAATGAAGTTGACAGGGAAATGCAATCCATCACTCCTGAAAGAGGTAGAGAATTACTTCAAGAGGCTGGGGTACTACTTCTACTAGAATGGGACATGAGCTTAGCAATTATGTTCGATAATTTCAAAAAAAGAGGGGATACAACAATGAACTTATCAGAGGAAGCTAGTGATAAGATATATTTAGGGTTTGGATACAATCTAGATGAGGATGCCTTGCTTATTTGGTCACTATACCCTCATGAGAAGAGGCTAATAGTGATTGAAAATCCTAATCAAGTATTTGGACACCTTTTGGTCAAAAGAGTTACGGACACTAATCCCTTAAAAACTAGAGAGCTAAATGTCAATGTGGCAAAATTCACTAGAGCACAAATCAAAAAATTGGTCAAAGATCTAATGACATTGAAAAAGCAGTTATCACATCAAATGGAGAAGTCATCTTCCTCTTCTGCTCTAGAATTGTACACTCCATGGCTCGAAAAGGATAAGAGAGTGTTAGATGCATTAGCTGATGCAACCTATTGGAAAAACTCCCATTTGAAAGCCCAAGAAAAGTGTAAAACATTGGAAAAGGAGGTGAAAATCATTAAGTACAATGTTGTGTTCGAGATAATCAAAGAGAGGTTCAATAAGCTAATAAAGCAAGCTGACGATTATTGGGGTGTATTTAAGCAAATACAATCAACACTAGAGGAGAATGTCTAGTTACAAGGAATAATGATTGATAAAAAGAAGGAACTTCTGGGTAAACAGATCCTGAAAGAACAAACACTACAAAGATATAATGACTTGGTGAGATCCCACAACCAATATCAAGAAAGACTCGAAGAAGACCTCAGTTGCTTTAATTTGGTTCTTGTACTCCATGATGATACAAGGAATCTTCGAGAAAGGGATGATTGGAAAGTAGAATTTATAGAGTTTCTAACAATTGCATTGCAGGAGATCAATGATAAGGATATGGTCTTGCAGAATACTCATAAAAAAATTGAGAAATTCATGTACATAGAGTATGATATGAAGGTGGTCATATCCAATGCTGACACTCATGCAGAATAGGGGTACATTGATCACCTCTCAGCTTTCAATCTGTTTATAAATCAGGTAGTGGATAATCTAGACACAACTGAGCAACAGTCAGAATCGGTCGGTAGTAATGATGTGGACCCTATCATACAGTAAAAGCTTTGAACAGGTCTTAGATGACCACATGCTTTTACTCAGAGATTAACAGATTGGTACACATGTTTATGATTGTGTTAGTTTCTTAAATTAAGTTCAAAATCATGTTTTGTTATCAAGAGTTGTGTCTTTTGGTTAGAAGCTTGTTTCCTCTCATGTATATAAGAGAGACCAGGACCAAAAGAAGGATATAGGAGAAGATAGTAGGCAGATAGGGATAGATAGAAAACAAAAAACTTCCATAATGTTTCCATTTCAAAAGACTATGTTGCAGATATAATTTTGAGGAAATCAATGAAGGATCTCTGATTCTATGGCTTTATATTGGTATCAATTGTTTGTTGAAAATATTCAATTATTTGGTTGTCTCTAGTTTAATATTTCCTTATTATTTAAATTGGTATATCAAGTATATATTCAATTTATCAATGAACATTTGTTGTTCGATGGAGGAGCATCTATTTTCCTCAGACATGCAAAATTTGTCATGTTGCACTATATTTAGCAATTCTGCAAAACTTGATAAAAATGACCTGCAACAACTTTTGATAGTTTGCAATTTTACAACTTTTTTGCAACTTTGTCTCTTTTACCCAATTGACTCTAAAATCATCCTAATTCATAGTGAATGGTCTCACAAGACCTAATTAACATAAAATGACCTCCTCAAATGCTAAAATGACCTACTAAGATGCAATGGCCTTCAAATTTGAAAATGGAAGCTTAGGTGCTCCTGCACCAACATGTATGCTATATGTGGTGTTAGAGTAAAAGGTTTATTACTTAATTATTTTAATTAAGTTACCTTTTATATTTCTCTTAAGATAAACTTAGTTTGCATTTTGTAGGCATTTAATAATTATTTTCTCCCTAAGTTGCACTTATGGGGGGTGTTGGTGTAATTAATTATTTAATTACACTTGCATAAGTTTACTTAGGCATTATTTTAATTCCTAGGTTGCATTTAGTCATCCTTATCTAGTTGAGTTATCTTTTTTCTCAAGTTAGGTTTAGGGTTGTGCATGCTCTTCCTTTTTAAGGCATCTCATGTTTCATTTGTAATATACCTCATTTTTGATTTCTTGATTAATATTCAACAAGCTCTTTCTTGCATATCCTCTTGTGGAAGGTTTATCTTTGTTCTTTGCAAGTGTTCCTAGGTGTTGAGCTACTTTCTTCAGCTCTTACATGGTATCAGAGCTCTTCCTGCAAAAACCCTTCCCTATTTGAGGTTTGAGCTATGGCTATAAGATTTTTTTGAGGTTGTCTCTTTATTTGGGTTTTCTTGCATGGTCACTTTTGGCACACATTGGGTCAAATCAAACCTCTCCATTGAATCTAGAGTTGCCGGAATAGTCAAGATTGACCTTTGTTTCATTAAATTTGGCTTTCGTTTGTCAGATTTGTGAGGGTTTGAAGAAAGGGTCTTTTTTGCCAGATCCAGGAGGTGCCTGATTTTTCAGAGCATTTTGAGCCCAAATGGACCACCATTGTGTCCACAGCGGCCAAAAACCCTAAGATTGACTGTAAAATCATTAGAATCCGAGTAGTTGACCTCTAAAGCAAATTTTTTTTGCTGTGTAGTGTCGTACAACCTTCTACACACTTTTTGAGGTAAAAATTTTTGAAAAAAAAAATTATTATTATTTTTGTGCAGAAAATCTGAACTTTTTTTTTAATGTAAAAATAAATAAATTTGAAAAACTTTTTTGTAAAAAATTGTTTTTAAAAAAACAAGAAAAAGGGGCATTGAAAGGGGAGTACCTGCAGGTACTGACCTGCGTAGGCATACCTTCCCGTGGGGAATGGTGGGGGTGGCCCACATGCCCCCCACCAGCCTTAATTTTTTTTTTTATTATTTTTTTAAACAAAAAAATTATTATGCATGTAATTTTTTTTTTCAATAAGCTCAGTTGTGCAAATCCGCCAACGGCTATTGACCGTCAATTTTAAGCTCATAGTTTTGCTACGACGACCATTTGGACGTCAAATTTAATGTTGTGACTAGTTTTTTCCCCCTTTAGAGTTGTTTTCTTCCAGAGGCCATAACTTGGGCATATGATATCATTTTTTGGCAAATGAGATATCGTCAAAAAGCTGGTTCCGCCAAATTTCCAGTGGTGTGGGTCTTATCATTTCATTTTTCTGATGGTGCATTCTATAGCCTATTGAAGTCAAAGGAACTATTTTCAGTCCTGAGCTCGTAACTTTTGACTAGTTTCTCCAATTTTTGCAATCTCAGCGACGTTGGAATTGTCTTTCAGAGCTCTTCAGTTCCATCCATGCAATTTTTCTAGATTTCACTCTATGTATATTTTATTCATTTTTTTTTTGTGTTTTCACACTTTGGTGAATTACCTGTACAAAGTAGCTCTTGGGAACTTCTCGTATGTGTGCGTTGCTTCATTTTTAGCTGTTCTTCATGTATTTCTAGTTTTTTGTCCTTTGTAGACATTTTGAGTATCATTTGTAAGCAATCTTCTATGTAAACACATTGAGATAAAGTGCCACAATATTGTACATGTATTTTGTAGATTTTGCACATAAGGTTGTGCCATATTTTGTACTTGCACTGTATTATAAAGTGCCATGGGGGGGTTGTGTAGTGCCTTTGTTTTTGCCATCACACCTTTGTCCGGTGAGTGTCCCTCCACGACAATAGTGGATCCATATGATTTTAGCCTCATGCATGTGTTCTTTGTTTTGCACACCATGTTTTCAGTTGCGATGTTTTCTTGTGCATTTTCAGATGTTGTTTCTTCTCCTTCATGCACTACAGGGTGTTACACAACATTTTAGTGGATCTGTCAGACTCTCCCAGTCAACATTATGGGGGGTATTATACTCTTCGTGCTAATGCTTCCTTGGTTTCGCCTTGGAAGGAATCTTCCATCCTCAGTTGATCAGTGTTCTTCAGACTATTGGCACTTGTGCCATCTGTATCTTCATTCCAGGTGTTACCTTTGTTTGCCATCTGATTCAAATAGTGTTGTTGGGGGCACTCATGCAGATTGTTGTATTCTTGATTCTGATCATCCTATCTTCAGAGGAGGTTCTTCGACACCATAGCAGTCATTTTTTGACATTTGTTTGTAGCTTCTTCCTGTTTCAGTGATGTTCTTCATGTTCTTGTGTTTTCTCTTTTTTGGAGAGGAGTTTTTTCCCACTGGGTTTTCTCCTTTACTTTGCTTTACAGAGATTTAGTAGTATTCAGGTACTTGATCAGGCCTAGTTACCGGGACCCTTGTTTTCTTTCTAGCTTGTAGTTGCATTGCTTTCATGCATTTGGTTTGTAGCTACTCCCTAAGTTCATCTTAAGGGGGGGTGTTAGAGTAAAAGGTTTATTACTTAATTATTTTAATTAAGTTACCTTTTATATTTCTCTTAAGATAAACTTAGTTTGCATTTTGTAGGCATTTAATAATTATTTTCTCCCTAAGTTGCACTTATGGGGGTGTGTTGGTGTAATTAATTATTTAATTACACTTGCATAAGTTTACTTAGGCATTATTTTAATTCCTAGGTTGCATTTAGTCATCCTTATCTAGTTGAGTTATCTTTTTGCTCAAGTTAGGTTTAGGGTTGTGCATGCTCTGTTTTTTTAAGGCATCTCATATTTCATTTGTAATATACCTCATTTTTTATTTGGGTGTTGGCAAGAAGTTGAGTCCACTTTTTGGCCAAAAAGTGGAAGTGTTTTCCCTGATTTTCATAATTTGTCACATTTGACCTTAAAATTTGAAGCACTTAGAGATGGAATCTTGAAAAAAGTCACTAATCATAAAATGTAGTACTTGGAGTCTAGTTTCCAAATATGCAATTTATTTTAATACCCAAATGATACAAATTGATTTTCAATAGGCGTTTCTAAAAATCACTATTTAAAAGTCACTTTTTTTTACAGTACCATGCACATGTATGCCATCCATATTTTGACCTAAATAATCATATTTTTCTAAATCCTTTTGGGAAAAGATTTGTAACTCACTTAAGCACGTTCTTCCAATTTTTTTGTATTTTTTATTAAATATTTGTTTTTTTGTTAATTTTTTACTGGCCATATTTGGTGTTTTGAAAAATCGTCGTGTACATCACACATAAGGTGACCTAAACTAATCATTTTTTGATGTTTTTTTTCAAATTGAAAAGAATTGTCTGAAGTATGTTTTCGTAAAAAAAATTCCAAAAAATTGTTTTAATAAAAAGTTATTAAAATACTAAAAAACCCTTATAATTCAAGTTTATGGACCTATTTCAGAAGAAATTAATTGAAAAATAAAAAAAAATCCAATTGGAAAAAAATTATATATTTAGAATCTACACAATCTCATCTAAAATGGGTTTTAATTTCATAAAATAATTCTAAAAAAAAACCCGTCAACCATATTGACATAGTCAGTCTTTTTTCTCGATATTTTCATGACCTTGTACTTGTAGGTCTAAGGCTAAGGGTTGGGTTACCATGCATTTTCTAAGCCTAAATCCAAATGAGAAACATAGATTGTGATTTTCAAACCTTTTGGAATGAGTACCCACTTTATAATGGGTACCTATTCTAAAAAATGAATGATTACCTATTTTAAAGCTAAAAAATGACACTTCCACTAGAAGTGGACTCAACTTCTTTCACTTACCCATTTCTTGATCAATATTCAGCAAGCTCTTTCTTGCATATCCTCTTGTGGAAGGTTTATCTTTGTTCTTTGTAGGTGTTCCTGGGTGTTGAGCTACTTTCTTTAGCTCTTACATGTGGGATCATAGACAAGGCACTTGAAGTGTTTGACAAAATGCCTCAAAGAAATGTGGTCTCATGGACTACAATAATTGCAGGATATACACAAATTAGATTTGTTGAAAAGGCTTTAGAAACTTTAAAGCAAGTACAATTTTTAGGTTGTTCCAAAAAAACCTATGGTGAATTTGGGATATGTTTTAGAAGTCATTAAAGGGTATCTGAAAATGGTTTTATATCTTGTCTACAGTGCTTGAGGATTGAAGGAATTGAGAGATTGAAGCCTATTTTTTGTGAAATTTGTCTAAGTGAGGTTGAATGGTGCTCCTGATTACTATCAGGCTCCATGTTGGTGATGCCCATGCTAACAATAGAGACCTTTTTGGAAGATCAATATATGGATATTGAACCCACCATGCTAGTCTATCAAGATTATGGGACCATTATCCAATCATCAAACAAACAAGATCAGATCACTTAAATGAAATATAACCTCGACCTATAACAAGTCAATGAAAGAATATAATAGAAAGGTGAAGGTAGAGGCAAAGTTCTTGGCCTTCACATAAATTTGATGAACCAATTTTCCATTAACACAACTTAAGAACTCAACCAAGGTAGCAAAGAATTAAAAATCCAATGGGGGCAAGGAACCAATGCTTTGGAAAAGGATTTAGCCAACCACATAACAGGTGGGAGCATATTGTACTAGATAAAGCTTATGCAATATAAGGTGGGGGTAGTCAGTTCCATTTTCTGTAATGTGGTAAGAATCATATAGGTAACGCTATGTCAGGCTGGGGAACTCTTCTTGGAGGTTCTAAACGATTTTCCTCTTTTTTATAAGACTATGTTGGTAGTGCCACCTGGATCATAGTTGTTTGGTGGGATTCCAAACCCAAAAAATGAGGTACAGTTGTGAAAATCTCATAGAGAGAAGCTACAAGCTACCATGATGATTTTGCTGAGTGAATTTATATCAAATTCTTGCTTAGCATGGCTTGAGACATGTGCAGATGATATTCTCTCTATAGATAGGCTTGGGGGAAAGTATTTGCTTGATCTTGTGAAAGGTGGCAAGGAACTTGTAGAGAATGAGACATTGATTAGAGAAACATTGGACAGTCTAGATGCATTTGAAGGGAGCTTCAAGTGGCTAAAAATTATTTTTGGTTCAAAAGTTGAGTTTCCATGGCAATGCATGTGTGAGATTGTTTTGAAGCACTCAAAGAGTCTGTGGGATGAACTTTTTGAAAGCCTATTTGTTAGTAGGATGAAACAAATAATAGTTGATGGATTTGCAGATTTGTGTGAGAGAGTTAAGGTTGGTAAATGCCTTGAAGTTACATCTTTGGAAAGTTACAAAGATGTTAAAACCCATTTGCACAAATTATTTACTAGTGAGGGCTGGCTTGTCAGAAGAGGGGACCTAAAAAGTGTCAATTTACTTGGGTTGAGTTTTAGAATTATGATGACAAATGATGAAGACTGGTTTGGTCGCCTTAACGCTTATTTTGGAACTGAGGTTAGTCAAATAAAAGATACCATAGATGAGGGGTCCAAGAATATTCTGGAAGACCTCCTAAGTTCTCTTCATGCACATGAACCTCCTTCAAGGATAAATGATTTAGCACCTTATTTGAAAGAGAAATGCTTCCATTTTATCTCAACATTGATTGTTGAGATTGAAGAACATCTTGCACATCTTTTAGAAGCTCTCTATCAAGAAATGAAAAATGAGGAGATGCCAGAAAAAACGAACAAGGAGACACTAGAACCAACAGTTATAGTGGAAAGGGAACTTTTCTTAGGAAGGCTTTTAGTTGCACTCAATTTTTATTCAATTTCCCTTCCACTAGTTCTTGGCTTGTCTCAGCTCTGGTTTGTCGAGAACAAAGCTTTAGTTTGAGGGAAAGGATCTTCAAATTTCAAATACTCCAGTACTAATTTTGATTACCCTCTTCTAGACTATTCTAGAAGACGAATACTAATGAGAGGGGTTGGTTTGAAGCCTGAATCACAAGATCAAAATAATAGCACCAAATTGAATAAACTGAGAAGAATTATGCACAATCTTTGTATCAGAGCTCATAGCATGTGGATATTG
Source organism: Sequoia sempervirens (assembly GCA_007258455.2). Classification (NCBI taxonomy): domain Eukaryota; kingdom Viridiplantae; phylum Streptophyta; class Pinopsida; order Cupressales; family Cupressaceae; genus Sequoia; species Sequoia sempervirens. The sequence continues at coordinate 5,076 of VDFB02371736.1, read as the reverse complement.
TGGATAACTGAAGAGCTTTCAAGCATTCTCATAAGAGATCTAAGGGAGGATGATTCTTTATCCATGACAACTCCTTTGAAGGCCTGTATTCTCATTTGCATTGCATATTTTGTTTGTTGTGGCTTATGGAGTTGGTTTCATTTCCATGATTCATCTAATCACTGATATCTTCTTGTAGTTTTCATGAGATTTCTTCTAGTTCTGATGTAAGTCATCATGGTTTATATTTGGATATATTAATAATCGAATGAGAATAAAACATCTAGAGTAAAGAGCTACATTTGATTCTTTCAGTCACTTCAAACTCTTTATTGCCCAATAAATGGAAAAGACTAACATGTGCCCTTTCAACCCTTCCAGTCCATATTAATCATGGAGATGTAATCTGTAAGTATGCAGAAAAGTATCAAAGGGGAGCCAAAAAGTTAGAGATTTTCATAGGGCCTATGAATCAACTCTTGTTGTTGGCGTCATTTGGGAACTCCTATTTTTGGGAATTCAGTAAGAGTTCTCAAACAAAGTAGGATGACATCTACTGTACAACTGAGCTACTGTTCCACTGCACTGTAAACATTAAACCCCTACCATCCCTGCACTCCTTTCATTGTACTCTACATGGTTGATATAAGAAGAGCCACTTTTCAATTTATTATTGTTCATCCTTTTTCTTTACGTGCTACTCTATTTTTTACACTCAACTTCAAAAGTGATTTGCATGCCCCCTCAGAAAGTGGAAGCTAATTTTAAGAGTTCAAATTTTGAAATTTATATAGACAACTCAATCTACATGTCCCTTAATATAATTTTTATAGATAAAAGTAAGTTCTCCTGTGAACTATGCAATTTGATAGTGGATACTTCAAAAAGAAAAGATCACTTTTAACATCTCATAATGGAAAAGAAAAGAAAAAACAAACCTCGATTCCAAGTTCTTTATATAAATCCTTAACTTCTACAACACAAGATGGATCTGCTTTTCCATAATTAGCCTAAAAAAGAAGATAATCATTGTTAGTCAACAAGCAGCTAGTAAAATTATTAAAAAGAATGGATCATATGGATCATATGGCTTGATTGCATACAAATTTGAAAAATAAAATTAACTGAAACCATGGAAAGTGACTTACCACAAGATTCTACACAAATCGTGTTTGATGCAAAAAAATGGGCAGAGGTTGCAATCCAAAATCAGGTGTGCTTTACTTCTCCATTTTGGTGGGCTATAGGTTTCGACTCACTGCTCCATTTTGGCGAGCTACATTGAAAATAAGTTCTTCATGGAGGTTTTAGAGTATGTTTATTAAAATGAAAATTATGCTTATAAAAAATAATTGGTCCTTTTTCCTCTTAGATTATTTGGTTGTTTATTCTGATTTTTTGTTTTTTCTCTTCCTTTTGCTTATTTTTTAATTTTTCAAGGTTTTTGGGTTTTAGTTTTTTAGGTTCTCTTATGGTTTTCGTTAATTTTTATAATTTGGTGGTTTTTCATCAATTTAGAAGAAAATTTGGTGTTCATATGATGACACCACAAAACAAAATATTTATTCCACAAAAAATATTTATTAGTAATTTTATTTGTAATATTTTATTATTAATTATGGCGGGCTACAATTGAAAATAAGGTCTTGATGAAGGTTTTAGAGTATGTTTATTAAAATGAAAATTATGGCCAAGATTTTAATAATGAGCACATTTATTTAGTTATTTATTTAGTCATTTTTTATTTGTCTGATATTAGTCATTTAGTTGTAATTTTACCCGATCACCAAATTAGTCATTTATTTTCCAAATACTACTAGTGTTAGTCACATGACTAAAATTTTTATTCATGTGCCTAAATTTTTTAGTCACGTATGATTTATTTGCCAAATTCTACTAGTGAGACAAGACGGGTGTTGAGAAAAGTGACTAAAATTTATTGGCTTGATCAACTTCTTGGAGCAATTGTGTTTTCCTCCTTCATCGGCCTGAGTTAAGTCACTGGCTTTCTAACTAAAGTCATGGGGTTCTAAAGTTTCATAACCTCCCGACTTAGCAACTGTGAAGCAAAGGTTAATCCCTTTATTGTCGGTGTGTTGCGGGTTTTGCGAACTTCGCAACCTTCGACTTGAGGTTCAAAATTTTAGATTTTGAATGACAAAGCAATCCCTTTGTTGTCGACATTTCATGGGTTTTGAGAACTTCGCAACCTTCGACTTGATGTTCGAAAGTTTGAGTTTTGGGCGACAGGGCGATCCCTGTGCTGTCAGCGAGTCATGGGTTATGGGAACTTCACAACCTTCGACATGAGGTTTTGAAGTTCAGTTTTTCAGCGATATAGCAACTTGGAAGCCAATGGATGTGGGGACCACTTGGGACCTGATAAGGATGGTGGATCATGATGAAGGCTAACAAGTGGCGATGACGTGGAGGACAAATGGCATGTGGGTCCATGTGCTTGTGAACTTCGATGAGACAGTAATGAATGTCTCTTCGACTAGGTGGCATGGTGTTAGGTTGATAACCCTAAGCTCGACACTGGGGATTTGTTTGATTGCTTATCCAATGACCAGAATTGGATGTTGGATGATGGAATGTGGTTCAAGGTGGAAACCCTAATGGGGTGCGGTAGTTGAACAGTCAGAGGAAGTAGAGTGTCGGTGAATCTAGCCAGGCAGGCCGAGAGAGAGAAAGAAAATCTCAAAGTGATGGTTATTGAGGTGCTAGCTGAGAGGTTGGGTAGCTAAGAGAGATGATTCTTATAGAAGGTGAAGGCCAAGTGGTTGCACGATAGAGAGGCCGAGAGGCCGGTGGTTGAGCCATGTGGCTGTGTAGCCAAATGAGATGTCTCTTACTGAGAGAGGTGGTCAAGAAGTGTTGCTGAATATTATCTAGAATGGAAAAAGATGTAAATATCCTGTAAAGGTTGTGAGCCTGATATTGTATTGTAACTATATTATGTATCTGAATAATACAATGGTGATCTGGGCTTTTGGAGTGTGGGGTTTTTTACCCAAAAGGGTTTTCCCCACGTATATCTATGTGTTCATGTCTTTTGTTTCATCTTTCATGGTTGTCAATTCTATTTGCTAAATCTGTTAATGGGGTTGTTGAAACTGGTTAAGCATGAGTTTCTCTTAAAAGGATTAATGTGGGAAATAAACTATGTTTGATTCTGCTTTATGGCATAGTAGTACGTGTCTTCTACTAAAGGCACTACTACTAAAGGCACTATTGATCTCGAATGTTTCTTTTTGAGATGCCTGTCCATATTTCTTGACAAGTGTTATTAGAGCCTTCTTCTGGGATGTGTTTCTTCCTAGTGTGTTGCTAGTTCTAGGTATTCCTTCTGTGAAGATTTCTTAGTCTATCATGCTTGAGGAAATCTGGAGGAATCAGCTAATGTATTGATCCTTTGGTGAGTGGAAGCTCTTTCTTTTTTGTTTAAGTTTCTGAGACAACACACAACATGGAAGATGGTGAAGATGGAGAAACTGGAACTGGTCATACTAGAATGTTGTGATATGAAGTTCCTAGTTGGCAGCGATATAACCCTAATGCATGGGGTGGAATATTTTTGCTTCGTGGTTGTGTTGCAACAAATATTTCATATTGGGTGTCTGTGTGAGAGGCTCCCTAATGATATGGAGAAGCTTGGGTTGTTGTCCAGTCATGGAGTAATGTGCTTATGTTGGGTTTTTTTCTTGGTATTTGAAGGCACAGTCTTATGGTACCTTGATTGCAAGTAGCCTATGGATTTGACCTTTGGATGATCAGGAAGCTTCTAAAATAGTCTGTGTCTCTCAGATGCATGTGCATGTTGATTGTTTTGGAGGTTGCTTGAAATGGGCCTGGAGTTCCTGAGCTGTTGTTTCCTTTTAAGGATGGTTTGTACTTGCATGGCTTAGTGGTTTTGCAGATCTTACACAGTCAAGCAAAACTTGTGGTTATGTGGAGCTGTTATTAAGCTATTTTCTAGACCCTAGCTTTTGGGGTGTGACTAGATGAGATAGTTGCAGTTTGACATGGTTTAAGGAGGTGTGATGTCTTCTCTACATGGGAGTGTTGGTACGTGATTTGTCACTCAACATTCTTGTGGTGTTTCTTGTTGGGTTCCTAGACTATGGTGCTCAAGTTGTGGAAATGATTGGCGAATCATATCTAAGCTTGATCTAGTGTTTGAGTCAATTTGTTTATGTGGTTATTCTCTTTGAGATCTCAGTTTTATAGTTTCCAGTGCGATGATGGGTTTGAATGTTTTTGTTGAATGGATCTACAGGTTGTGCAATATTGTGGGCTATCTTTACCTACATGTTTGTTGTGGGAAAACTCATAAGTGGACTATCTATATCCATGAGATCTATTTCTGTGATGGTGTAGATTTGTTAGCTGGCCTTGTCTATGGTCACTTGTGCATTGGTGTAGCTACTTTCAGATGAGAGGATGAATGGTTTTGAGTACCTAAATAGTCAGTTATGGGGACCTGTAGCATGTGTATCACAATGTCATGGATAGCTTGGACACACTACTTTGTGTAAGCTTTTGATAGTGATGGTTTTGTCTGCTTGGTTTGGAGATCTTGGTGTCACTTGGTATTGTTGTTAGAAAGACATGTTGCTGTGTGGACCTAAAGGATTTTACAGTTTAGTAGATGTTTGGTCATGATGCTTGGAAAGCTCGGTATCACGGTTCAGTGGGAGCTTTAGCAATGACTGTGGATTCATCACTTGGTGGTGAATGATCTTCTTTAGTGTTGCAAATGTTACTAGGAGGGACTCTTAGATCATGTTGTTGCAAAAGGGTTCTTTCACATTTGCATGGACACTATCTGAAGATGTGCAACATCTCGTAGCCATGGAGGATTCTTGGAGTCTTTGGTTGAGGTGTTGGTGGTGCTTGGCAGGTGATGTTGGTTTAGAGTTTTAGCATGTTGCATTGCTCTTGAGACCAGGGTTAGTTCACCGGAAGCATGGTATCTCCTAAGGGGGATGTTTAGATCATGATGTCATGATAAGTTCCTGATTTAGATGATTGCAGCTTTGATAGTGGTCTAGTGATTCTCTGTGTTTTGGGTGCATTGGTCATATGCTTGAGAAC
>VDFB02371735.1:0-34527 GCA_007258455.2 Sequoia sempervirens | reverse complement strand
TGGTCTTTGGATGAACATTGGCATGTTTTCTTAAATTGTTATACAAATTTGACTCATGAATATGAATACAAGTCTAAATATGATATGTTTTCTCTCCTTCCGTGAGTATTGAGTAAATTTTGAATGGGAATGTTAATAATGTTTTCTTTCTTCTTTTGAATGTCAATTCAAATGTATGTCTCTATTTCATGCCTTGGTTAAAGTAATCAATTAAATTCTCAAATGGAGTCATAGATTTACAATTATTTGTTGGGGATTTGATAAGTAGTGATATATCAGATATTTGGAACTTAATAATGCAAAGTTATTATGTGGGTAGTCCATAAATAAGCACTAGTTATTATTGATCAATGTTCATGTGACTCCATTTCTCAAATAAATAAGCACTAGTTTATTTCCTTAAGATCCACCTAATGGGTTGATCAAATTGTGGTACAATGACTGGCCTAGCTTTTAATCTAAATTTATCTAAAAATTTACCTTAATCTTTACATAAATTTTGTGTTCTATGTCAGTTGGGTTAAAATTTTCTGAAATGTTAGCAAGTTACTTAGAAATAAGCCAATTTCCTAGTAAGCTATGCATTTTTCCTTTCAGTTTAAATAATCTATGAAAATAATGTGTTCTACCAAGTACAACATTAACAAACATGAATAGGAACACCCTCCTTGGTCCCACAGAGCCTAAAGTGTAGAAGAATTGTGTCTTTGACATGGTCTTGTCAGTTGGCTAGTCATTTTAGAGGTCTTGAAAATAGGAATTGGATATCCCTTAGAGATTTCTCAAAGTGCACTGGAAAAGGAACCAACACGACGTAGCTATCTATACCATCCTGGATCTAGATGCATCCATTACTAGCTGAGATCTAATGTTTGGCTTCTTATCCTTCTTTGTACTGATTTGTGCTCGAGCCAAGATGGCCTCAAGTCTTACCTTTAGATCTTTCAGGGTCATAGTTTTCTTTTCCAAATGCTTCTCTAGCCATTTAGGCATTCAGAATTCCCATTTTTGTGATTCATGATCACCCTCTTCTTCTTTTCTAATTTCAATTTCTTTATTCTCTAGAGCTTCTTGCTCTATCTTCATTTCTTCTTCTTCTTCATTAGAATCCTAGATGAACACTATTTCACTTTTTGGGGACTTGGTGGTTGTGTAATCCTTGGGACTGTCTTTCCCTCTAGATGGTTTCTCTTCTTCTTCTTGTTGCCCATTTTCTTCATGTTGTTCTTCTTTTGGGCTCTCATCTTGTTCAATTTCTTCTTTGGGCATATCTTCTTCATTCTCTTCCTCTTCATATAGAGGAGACATTTCTTCATCATGCTTGGGGCTCTCATCTTGTTCCCCTATTGGAGGTTCAGTGTCTTCCTCTATTTTCTCATTTGTATCCCTATCTTCATCAGAGGGCTACCTTTTAGCTTCTTCCCTGACATGAGCCAACTCCTCCTCGAGCTCTGGGTCAAAGGTTTCCACAATGTACCTTGTGCTTGCATCTTCTTCACCCTCCTTGAAGGATCCTATTTATTCTCCTTCACACACCACTTCATCAATTGTCAGAGGCAGATGATCCGGGTGCTCGTGATACTCGTCAAATTCTTCTTCCAAGTCCTTGGTTTCCTCCCATGTTTACCTCTCCAAATCCTCAAATATTTTCATTTTTGCTTCCATCTTTGGTGGCTCAGGAAGAGGAGGCACTGGTAGACTAGTAAGAGCTTCTACTAGGGTAGCCTACAAAGTTGGATTCATCAGAACTCCAGAAAGCTCTAGTGGAATGTTCCACATATGTCAAGTGAGAACTTTTGGGATTGAGGTGGTGGGAATTGTGGTTGTTTTTGTCACTAACAAGAGGCTTGTAGATGGGGATATAGAGGAGGAAGAAGGTGAGTAGATGGTGGAAAAATAAGAGTCTATGACCATTACTTGTGTAGCTGGTGGGGTGGAAGGAAGTTGGACTGATATGTCCACTGTGGGAAGAGAAGAGGTACCTATCCCCTGAGAAGTAGGTGGAGGGGTGATGATGGTAGTGGCGGCAAGCGTAGAGGTAGAAGGTGGAGGCTTTGGTTGCTCGGCCTCTATTTCTTCTCCTTCATGGAGTGAATCTTCTTAGACAGTGGGAATTTTTGTGAAACTACCTGACTTCTTTGGTCTCTTGGAGGATTCACCCTATGAGGCTTTCCTTGAGTATATTTTATGTTTGGGCTGACTTTCAACCATCTCGTTTCCTTTTCTGGATTGGGTATTTTGTGGGGACGATGAATTTTCTCTAGAAGTGGTAGTGGCCTAGGTTGCATCTTCAGTCCCACTCTTGGTCTTCTCCTCGAGTTCACTATATGTCAAAGTGACTCATTGTACCTTTAATTGGGAAAATTTCCCCTCGATCCATTGCCTTTTCCTTTCTTCTATAGGGTTCATCAAAAGATCGAGGTCGCTGACCTCTTCCTCATTCCAATTAATTAAGGGAAGTGGAAAATTGGAAACTACGTCGTATCAAGGATCAATTATTGTGTTTTCTTCTTCTACTACCTGATCCAACATTGGAAATAACATGACAGTCTTGACAAAGTATGTCATCATGTCCATATAGTGCCTCATCCACACCTCTTTGTCATCCCTGCATTTTTCCTAGAAATCTTCAACTTTATGCATGTGGAAGTATTCAACTTCAACCTCATTCTTAAGCTTTCCATAAGGATCCATCCACAATCTAGCAATGTGGAGCTCCAAGTTATATTCTGCGAGTTCCTTTTATGAATAATCCAAACATTGAAATGCGGGAAGGAAGTACATTCCTTGGCCAAAGGAGAGGGGATAAGGAATCCCTTCCCTATGTTTTCCACTAAGAGTGTGTGGGCATGTTGCAACTATTCAAATACCTCCAACAACACTATCTGGTCATTTCAATACCAAGGAAACTTGTAGGGTCTTTTTGAAAAGTCCTCAATCCGGATGTAAGTTGTATACACCTAAAAATGGTCATCATATTTAGTTAATTAAATACAATCTATTTGCTTAATATTCCAACTACATATAAATAAAGTCTCACTTTATTTATACTGTTCACTCTTATATTAATTCTCCAAAATCATATTCTTCTAGATTATTAAGTAAATTTTTTTTCCTAAACGTGTTTATTTAATGTTTCTTCATTAATCTTGATTAACAATTAGAGAACATGTCTATGACATTTTTTTGTGCCACCTCACAAAGGTCACATGAAAATAAATAAGCCTAATTATTAATTACAAATATCCTCACACACTTCCACCAATTGGAAAAAGAAAATGGCTTTATTCTTGCTCACTTCCCACAAATTTGGAGCACATGCTATTTGTTTCACACACTTGAGTCTCCCACCTATTTGGCATGTTTCCAATTGTTCAAGAGATTCTCTCATCAAAATGGAATGTTGTCTTTGGTCAAGGGGACAACATCTTGATTCTCTCCATCTCCACCATCTATTCTTTCTCCTTTGAATTTGGACCATTGATAGGTGCCACCTCATAAGATGCTTGAGAAACCCTATAAATAAACCCCTTTTCCTTTGCATTTTCATCCACCTTTTGAGTTTTGTTATAATGCTATTTTGAAATCCACATTTGGAATAGTGTTATAATGTCATTTTTCATCCACATTTTGAAGTAAAGTCACCATGCAGGTTTTTTGTAGGAGCTTGGAGCATTCATGGAGTCTTATAGCTTGCTTTTACATCATGTTTTACATTGAATTCTCATGTTAGACTAACATATTGCTTCATAGTTTCATTTTATCATCTCCATTACATCATAGTTCCATTTTAGATTAGTTTGATTTTTTGTTGCATTTGAGCATATGCAGAATCATGTTTAGTTCATACTAACTCAATGCCATAGTATCCACTTTCGTTTGTTCATATATCATCAACATCATCCTTCATTTAGCATCACATCCATTATCCTTTCTATCATTTTGTTTCATTTAGAAGCATACCACTAATCAGTCCAACAGACATTTGCACATAGAAATCATCTTAGCTTGCATCTTAAACATTAAATATCATTTTCTAGGTTGTCATTTGAAGAACCATTGTGCTTATAGAAATATGAGGGCCAAATGGTTTAATAAATCCCTATAAATAGAGGACAATGAGATGTTCTTGAAAGGTTCTATTGTGTTATGCAAATAGAGTAGTTTACATTGATTTGAATCTTCAATATAAATCATTTCATTAAGGTTTGTGTTGACATTTAAATTTTCACATTTGACACACACACATAAGTAAACTTTGGAAATTGAATTAATAGAGAGACAAATCAGTGAATGAAAGAATTTGCACTATGGGAGACACTTCTCTCAAAATCACCTCTAAGTAATCTAAAGATGTGGCCAATGAATGCATCATTGAATTGACAGTAATCCTTCTCAAAATTCTCGTACTGGAACTAAGGATATTTATAATACACCTTTAAATCTCACCCAGGGGTCTCATTTGGAGCTGCAAATAGGCCTCTATAATACATTTGGTCAGCTAGTAGATAGACCAAGTATGATGTCATATAGAATTGTGAGGTCTTCTTTACCGCCACAAATTATTCATTCAAGCAATTATCGATCTTCCCTGCCTAGTAGAATTTAGGTTTTCCTTAGAGGATTTCCTCCACGATGTATATCATCCACTCCTGGAAGAAGGTTACAGTTGGAAGGCCCATAACCCTACTCAATAAGGTTACCAAATCATGGTAATGTTCATAGAAGTCACTTCGGAAGAGCTCTTGGGGAACTTTGTTTGTGCTGCCCCTCTTGTCCTTTAAGCAATGTTGATTGATAAGATTTTTTCATTTGAGGGGGTCTTTGTCCCATGTGGTTTTGGCATCTTACTTTGTTTCCTCTTCCATTGCATCAAAGGAATGGATGTGAAAGGTCCTCCCTATTGATTTGACAGTCAAATCAGCTAGTACATTGCCATCCTTGTCTATAATTGTTTTAGTATCCTCTTGATATGCCTCCCTGCAAGCCATCACGAGCTCGAGAGTAACAAGAGCAGGAGGGTATTTGGAAACATTGGCCAACCTAGTCTTTCTGATCCTTTTGGTATTTTTAGTGTTGGGTTGATTTAGACCCTTTGCTTGAACTCATCAATATCAATATGTCTTAGATTAGTGTCTGATATTTCCTTCTAGTCAGTGGTGACCTTGGAGTTGATAGGCTCTGCTTGAAACTTGTACTTCATTTGGTCCTTATCTTCCTTTCCTCTTAGGATCTTGGCAGCTTTCTTTCCCTTTTCCTTTTCCATAGCTGCCTCAGAAAGTCCTACAGTTGGTTCCATATATTCTAAAGGAAAAAGAGACATAGCCATGTTCAAGCATAAAAACATGAGGAACATTAGCCAAAACCTTGCAAGATAATTTTAGATAAGATAATTCATCACTTAAAGATCCTAACATATCTTTCGAACCACCGTTAGTTATTCATTTAGGGAATTATGGAAATGCAGGCACAGGGGTACAAACTTCCTTGGGCTAGTGGTCATTTTTAAGGCAGTAGTGGAAAAATGTCAATTAGGGCACAATGACCCACATGGCTCCACCCGCATCAAGGTTTGATCATGATATGGGTCCACTAAATAGGTCAAGCAATTTTAGCATGTGCATGAAAATTGATTTGAGGCTTTGGAAATATTAAGTTCATCTTTCAAGCATGTGCAAATAGAGGGTAGCTTGACTGTTTGAAGCTCCACCATTGAAATGGTGTTGGCAATATGGAATCTGGCATGCAACATTCTACCATGTGAAACCCGCGGATCCAGAGGATGACATCATAGTGCACTTGGTATTTCGGCCTTCGTGGGTCAAAAGGTGTAGGAAGATGTTAAGGGTTGGCCATTCATAATGACAAGAATGGGATAGAGGTCCGTGTAGAGCAGTCTGCACCATTGGACCCACAAGAAGGTTAGGCATCCTTCACTAGCCACCAAACAACTTAAAGGATATGGCGAGGTTAGGTCTCACATAGTAGACTGACGTAAATCTTTAGGCATTTAGCACGATGATGTTAAGATGACCGCCTGCTAGTGGTTGCCTACATGGGGAAGCCTATAGAGTCCTTTACTAAGGAATTTTGTGTTTCTTTGACCTTAGGATAGAGACAATAAGTGTAGGTTTTGTGGGGCGGAAAGAGGGTCATTGGAGGTTGTTTGAAATAGAAAACCTACCACAATGGTTCGTAGATAGAAGTTCACAAGGAGAGGCCTGCAAAGATCCAACACTTAGTCTTTTTTTAGCATAGGGAGAGGAAAAAAATAGTTTGGGTGGGACCCGTCAGTTAGAAGGAGGTATGGGTTTTTCCATTTGGGTTAGTCATTCATGCAACAGAAAAATGTTAGTGGATGTCCATGTTGGATAGTCTGTATCACATAAATTGCTTTGTCTTTGAGTCAGGTGGTGGAATAGATAGTGGAGCCCAATAGGCAGATAGATGGAATGCAAAGGCCATTTGAAATGGATAAGTCAAGGCAAAAACTCACATATGAAAGTCCACAAGGAGAGCTCTGCAATGAGTTAGGACTTAGGAATTTTGGGCATGACCAAGATTGATTAGCGATGATTGGGGTAGAACCTACCTAGCAGAAAGGCATGATGAGATAGCCATTTGGAATAGCAAGGATCAAAGGGGCATTCAACAGGCAGAGGCCTGTGCTTGTGGACTTGATAGGATCAAAGGATCTCTATTTTGGACTCATGAATTTTGGCTAAGTCTAGGATGCCTAAGTTGAAAGGGTTTCCCATGAGGGCAGGGCCGATGAACGCATCCACCATTTTGAGGTTAAAAAATTTGAAGGGAAAGGTGACATCGGTGGTTGTGCTGCAGGCCCACATTACATGAATGCTCTAGTTCAAGAATGGCCATGAGAGGGTTGAGTTCTGCAAGCCACGCATGAAGGATTTTGAAGGTTCTCTCAAAATTTGAAGATAAGGGTTTTGTCTGCCGAGGTTTACTCTAGTTGATTTTTAAGCTTTCTTTCAAATATTTAAATTTTTTTTATAGAATTTAAAGAAAACTTGAAGTAGGGCATGTGGTCGATGACCAACCTGTAAAGCTTGAAAAAGATGGATGAATCAATTAGCTAGTAAAGGCTTTGAAATAATGACAGTAGCATTGGTAGGGATCTGAATGGCTCCTAAACTTCTGATAAATGAAAATGATAGCTCAAAAGGATCTATTGTGTATTTAATGCCCCTGATTAATGATCGTATGATGATGTTTGAGGTAGGTGGATGGGAATTTCAAAAACAATAGTGGGAACAATGGAATCCATTTAGCGGATGATGGTCAAGAGTTAGTCGTTCAAGCGGTTGGTGAATTAAAATGGATGGCAATGATGTAGGTCCTGTGGTGTGAAATGCCACCTTGTGAAGGCCATTCAGAATGACCAGGGAGTTAGAGAAACCCACATAGAGTGGCCCACAGGGGCAAACCCACGTTGCTCGGAGGATGTCAGCCTTAAAGAATGAAGGCAAACAACTAAGGAAGTTCTGCAAAGGCCTAAAACCTTGAAAATTTTAGGGGGGAAAAACATGGTCAACTCAAAGTGACTCTTCTAAGATTCCTTGACCACTTAGGACTCAAAAATAGGGTACACACAAAATAAGGTAGTGAAAAATGACCTAGTGAAGCGAAAATGAAGAGGGTCCCCATTCCAAATGGGGTGTGTGTGCTACAGGCACAACACATGCTAGAAAGGAACATAACTTATTTTTGATTATCTCAAAACCTTGTAGGAAGTTACTCTCAGTGCATCAACAAATACTTCTCTCACTCTGATGGATAATTTGAAACTTCTATTAGACTCCTTTAAGGAGTATGCTTTAGGACTTGGTGAGAAAACAAGGAAAGAGATTGAGGAGAATATGGTAGAGAAGAGTCTCTCAGAACTTCATGACAAGTGTGCTCTAGCACACACTAATGCTGAGAAGAGCTTGGAAGCTATGTAGAATTGTGAGTCAGAAGCAAATGTTGTGTTTGCTTACTACCTAAGGTGGCTGAATTGCACACAAAGGATTAAGGATGTCATGGATTGTATTGAGTCCCATTTGATGACTATTTCTAGATCATACAATGCATCTAAGGACATAAATAGGTCAACCTGGAATGATTAAGCTACTCATAGAGAAAAGTTCTTTGTTCTACAAAAACAGAAGGAAGATATCATCAGAAGGTTTGGCCAGCTTGGTGACCTTGTAAGAGTGGAGTACACTCCAGTTGCAAATTCCTTAGAAAATGCAAAAAATGGACAACATAAATCTAACTCCTTGTACTCTGATTGATGTAGAGGAAAGTCTAGTAGAACTGGAATCTCTAAATAGGATGCTAATTGCTACGAAGACAAGTTGGGAGACTAGTAAATCTATCTAGCAAGGTACTATTAAGGAGCTTCAAGGCTCACCATCTTCCGATTAATGTTTTTTATGTTTTCATATTTCTTTTTGGAACACCCTTTGTCCTTGATGTTAAAGGGGGAGAGGATGTTGAAATGAAGTTGTTCTTGTGTAATGGAGTAAGGGAGAGTAAATGTTAGAGTATTGTATACAAAAGTTTTTTTTTGTTATGGCACATGTTACCATCAATGACAAAGGGGATATTTTTGGAAGAATGAATAAGATATCTCATTTTACAAATTTCGTGTTGTCATTGATGTCACCATGATATATGATTTGCAACTACAAGATTAAGTTTATGTTTGAACCAGTACTCTAGACTGGTACCTAAACTATTGTGTAGTCCTATCCTTTGGCATTTTGGTTTGCAATACTCTGCAGATGATTATCCTTGCTTGTGCTTTTGAGGAATGGTTCATGGATGTTGGAAGGTCATATGTATAGAGTTTCATGTGTTTAGGTTCTTCTACGATGAGCGGGTATTAATCTATTGATTACTTTTTGCTATTAGGTCCTTCTCTAACCAACCTAATGAATAAGTAATGTTTGGTGAATCAATTTTATGGTGTTGATGGGTATGTGTAGGATCATGATGGGAGAAAAAATGGTGATATGTAACTAATATGATGGCCCATGTGGATGACGAATTTTTTTTACCCAAAATTGATGAAATGCTTTATAAATAATTATTATTCATTTTCTATTTGAATTAGGACTAAAGTCCTGATTGATAGGCTGATAGAAAAACATCTATAACTTTCAAACAGTATCACATTTTTTTCAATCTGAAACATGCATCACATTCTATGCTTCACATACTATATGATTAAAAAAATGAATTTCATGAAGTTTTGACCAAGTTAAGGTGGTCGACATACAAGTTTTATATTTTTTAAAAGTTGTAATAAAAATTCATAGTAAATAATTACAAAAAATATATGCATCACATGGGACATGAGTCCTCTACATATATCTAAAATCTTATAAAAAATATTACCATTTTATTGTGGTTAGGGTGGTCAGGAAAACACCTACTTCTTATTTTTTCCCTAAAATTTAAGTACTACTGCATTGAAATTTCAAAATTTCACCAAATATATATATATATATATATATTTTAAAATAAATGTAGTAGTTTAGAAACTAAATTCAATTTGCTACAGATTCTATTCTTACATATTTTTGAAATAATATAGTTAACTTATTCAAATTTTTACGTCAAGTTGCCTAACTCTGATTTTCTAAATTTGCATCACCACTTAAGGGCCCATTTTTTCCATGATGATCATGCACATACCCAGATGTATGTGTGACCTATCTTAGGTACATGTTGACATGGTGTAGTGTGTTATGTTGTTGAATTTCCTTTGGGAAGGTTTTTGTGAATGGCTGAAGTTGATAGCTATTTCTTGGTAAATAAGGGTTGCATCCAATTAGGCCAACCTAATTGATACTTGCAGATGAAATGGATATATATGTTGGAAAACCTTGTGGTTGATATGGAATGAATGTGTAAATGTGAATGTGAATAGAGAAAAGTGTGTGAAGATAAAGTGTATTAAGTCTATTCTTTGAGCCTTACCAGAACTGAATCAACACTTGTGAGGTGTACATTATATGTTCATTTTCTTGCTGCAAGCCATTTTTGTTACTGAATTTTTGTAGGCAATGAGCCTCTCTTTTAGACAGCGAGTTTTAGCAGCGAGCCACCCATTTCTGTAATATTTTATAACCGGTTATATAATATTGTTAGCTAACCCTCACCATGTTTTTTCCCTTTTTGGGTTTTCCATGTAAAAATATTGGTTCTCATGTGTTGTGTGGTTTCATGATTCGTTAATGATCTTAGTTTTCTTTACCATCTTTTGCATTGAAGTATTTGGATGGTATTTTTTCAATAAGTTTGAGAAGATAGTGATTCAACCCCCCTCTCAGTATCTTGGGTATTTAACACTAATCCTATGTTTGCACAATCCTAATCACCTAACTAGCTTAACCTAATCCACATACCATTTATGACATGTTTCCTAAGTCAACTGCATTAAATGCATTCTCCTTTTGGAGAAGGAAACCCCTTCCCAATGTGAATTTTTAATTCACATTTAATTTACCAATGCATTTTAAAGAATTTAAAATTATTTCTCTCATCACCATGTGTATTTTTGAGGAATTTTTAATTCCTCAAATTTTCTTTCACCCACATGTGGACAAGGACCTCCTTTATGAGGATAACTTGTCCAATCCCAAGGTACTATGTAGTACCTCCACATCACCTACACATCATCTCCTCCCTGCCATCTTATCTACCACATGGAAAGATGTGAGGGCATGTGAGTCCTCAACTCACCATACCACTTGATCTTCACCATCATGGCTTAATCCTAGCCCTCCATTCTTTAGGGGAATTTCCCCTAAAAATGGTGGAATTTTCCCTCATTTTCAAGATCCATTTTTGCAATCAAGCCAACTTTCAAGCACTCAATCCATTCATCCTCCATTGTTGCAACACCATTTGAGCTCATACCTTGCATCTATCACAATACCCATTTGCACCATTTCATTCCTCATCACTCCATGATCATTTAGAGCTATGATTCAAGTCACTTTGTCAAAGGAGGAGCATACAAATCAAACAATCAAAGGTCCAACCAAATCAACAACCAAAACAAGATAAAAGATTCTAATTCTTGTTGCATATTGTTTTGGTTTACCTAGGCCTAATTTGAGTGTTTGTTCTTGTGTGTTTCTTTTTTGCATTGTTTGAACTTGCATCTTTAGCAAGAAAAAAACACTTGCTCATAGTCCTTATTAAATTCATGGAGGTATGGCTTTGATATGGTCCCCTAGGGCTCACCTAGTCAACAACTAGTTTCACTAGCCCATGTGAACATTAATTTTTCTTTTGTACTTATCATAGTCATGGGGGTATGACTTTTATATGGACCTATTGGTGCTCACCTAGTGAAAACCTAGCTTCACTATCCCGTGTGACCATGCTTTTTGTTTGCATAGTGGATAGCGCATTCCACTTGTAAAGCTCTTGTTAGTCAAATAGCCTAGACTTAGTCTACCTTATTATTGTGATTTAAAGGTAATACTTCCACATCCATTGGAGAAGCTAATTCCATGATCAACCAATTAGGTGTATAATCATCTTGCTCTAACTCTGTAATATTTCCTTTTTTACCACTTGTTTCAGGAACTTCTTCTCTTTGATTTGCCACATTTTCTAAAATGGGGATTTCCTTAATGATATCTGGCATAGATTCAGGATTGGTATGATTTGACACTGTATCCTCTATTTGGAGACTTATATTTTGCTATCTATCTAGATTTTCTATTTTATCTCTTTGAACATTATCTTCTTCATTCACTACTACACCAAGATTCTCTCTATTTTCAATTCCTTCTCCTGCAAATTGTGTAGCTTCTTCTTATGGAATTTGAATTTGAATTTTAGCTTCAACATGACCTTTCTCTAATTCTTCAAATACCTACGAGTGTTCATTAACATTTTGTACATTCCCAAGTGAAGGCTGGAAATCAAGAGTATCTTCAACAATTCTTTCATCAATAGGATTTTTCTCTATAGTATCCTTTGCTTCCATTTCAAGTACGCTAGGATTTCCTACCTCTAAGGTGATAATTCCTTGAATAAATTATTCTTCTTCAATATTTATGGGATTAGAGCTTGTATCTTGAATTTCTTCTATCACTGGGTGTACCATGGGCTTGTCTTTAGACTTCTTTTCTTTCACTTTCTCCCACATAGCACCCCATTTGTCCATCTATTCTTTAATTCTTGCTACATAGTCTTTAGAAACATCCTTTAGAGCTATAGGAGTCCCTCCCAATGCTTGTTTCATGTTGGCCATATTGAAAAAAGGGGGAGAGGTAAATAATATTGCAGCCCTTTGACAAGCTAAACTGGCTTGTGTACCAGCATTCTTTGTTGCTCCTATTCCTTCATCAATAATTATTCTTGTTCTGGGTTTAGCTGTAAAGGAATATGCACCTTCAGGAATTATTTTTTATTTATCCTTACCTGTATCTACATCTTTTTGTTTATCAAATGGTTTTATGGGAACTTCTTGTCTCATGGTTTCAAGGGTTCTTTCTTTGATCCTAACACCTAGAGTTGCCTTACTAGTCTTTCTTTTCTTCTTGGTAGGCTCTCCACTTTCAAAATTAGTTTAATCTCTTTGTTTCCTTCTTTTATCTTCTGAGAAGATAGGTTCAATTCCTCTTTCTCTCAAACCTTAGCAAAAATCATCAATCCAGTGTTGAGTATACCTTAAAACTGGTCTAGTGAAGTCACTAATTGATGTCATATCTTCATCATCAACACCAGGGTCTGGAATGGGTTCATCATATACCCTATCATCATTGTAAAATTGATTTAACACCTAACCGTCGTCTACTTCCAATTGGTCTAGGATGTCAGAAAGCTTAAGCATCTAAGCAAATCTTAAAGTCATTCTTTCATATTTTCTTCTTCTTACCACATGCTCGTCTTCACAATTAAGCCAATAATATTCTAAATGAGGCACATGAGAACAAAAACTAGCTATACTTTTAGAAATATTTCCTTCAATATCATAATACACTATCTGAAGAGAGAATTCTTCAAAATGATAGGTCCTCAAGACTTCTTCAAATAAATCAGTCACTTTAATTGCACTGCACTTATAATTTCCTATTGTAATGGGAAATTTAAAAGAGGCATTTTTATGAGGATGGCTATAAAGAGCCTGAGATGGCTTTAACTATCTCACTAGTTCCAATAAAACAATTTTATCTCTAGGATACCTAGGAAAACTGAATGGGTGTCCATCAAATCCCTCCACTCTAATGTAGGAGTAGGTTGGGAACTGTATGTACAAACCTCCCATAAGCCGAATGGAACTTTGTGCTTCTAGGAATAATATTTTAGCTTTATTACATTCCATTGTTCTCGCCAATTTCATGGAGAACAAATCATTTACTTTCCTATAATCATCTTTATACCTATGGACAGTGATCTAGGGTAGATGTGTATATATCAAACTATTGCCAACTTTTATGCCTAGAGTACCAACTTGTTTCAGCCCTTGTTTACTAGTCCTCATAGCACAAGAGAAAATGACATATGATGACATGCAGAAGCATCTAGTTTTGGAGAATGTAGTAATATGGTCATGTAGTTTCTTGCTTATCAATTTTCCCCAATACGGATCCACAAGACCCTCCATCATGTAGGATGTTATCACGAACATCTAGGGTTCAAATTTACTTGCATCTCTTAAACCAGCTACTCTACTTAGGAAAGTTATAATGTCTTGCATTTCTCGTTTAAACAAAGACCTCTGAATTACCTTGGTCAGTTGTGTAATTGGTTGTTGGCACCATCAATTGCTCATAATTTCTCTATTATGCTCTTCAAAATTTTGATATGTCTTGGTCTTGGTATTTAGGTCAACATTGAACATCTGTGTGTAAAAGGGGAGAGAAAATGTGTATATGATTCCTTTCTAGGATAGGTCTGCATAAACTCTCCCTTCTTTCTCAACTAACCTCTTGGCTGGGTTGTAATTTTTTATACATTGCATAAATAAATTCAAGAGCTTCCATTTCTTGTAGAAACCCTCTTGCAGGAAGTAATCTATTTGCCACAACACTCTTCATACATTTTGAAGCATTCTCTTGTAATAGCCATGAGTGGATTTCAATGTCAGAAGACCATCCCATGTGGGTATCTGTAACCATTATGTTGATGGGTACTATTTGTGAATTGCAATACTTGAATTCATCTTCTGTCTTTGTGTTAGAAGTACTCATTTTGCATAGAATGTGCTCTATAATTTTCAGAATATGTGTCTTGTGTGTGAGTTAGGGTTATATTTAACCAAAACTTATGTTTCATAAAATTTTCAATTCATTCTTGATGAAATTTAACAATTTAGAGAATATTTAATATTTCAATTCCATAATTTTAAATACCATTATCAAGAGTTTTAGCCTGAGAAACTCTTAACAAAATATCAGTTATTCGAAACATACCTAGTTCTAGGTGATAATGATGATTATTCATAATGCAACTTCAAAACTCTTCGTAGCTACTTCTTAGTTTCTCAAAATTTTACCTATCTTTGTGCACCAATGTTGCTTCATTAATTCAATGTACTTAGCAAATTTCCAATATGATGTGAAGAGGAGTGTTGAAAAAGAAATTGCATGCTTGAGGTGGTGCTGAGTACATAGGTAGTTTTTCACCTTGATTAATTACTTGTTATTTCACATTAATTCCTAGAATAAAGGTGCAATCATTACGAATTATGGTCCAAATCAAGAACACCTAGATTTCTGCATTGGCTCATTATTTGAGAACAAAGCTGTGTTGTGCACTTTTTGCACACATGCCCTGCTGAGGTGGGGACCCTCTTTTCTTGTCTTTCTTTTGTTGCTTTCTCATCCCCATATCTTACACGTCCCAAAATTTGTACTACATATTCATAATCTGACATTCCAATTAAAAGACTATGGAGAAGAGGGGCCCCTACAATTCTATGGGCAGTGGATTGCTAATCCGTTGTACAGACTATCTGTACCGAGGAGGGATCCCTTTCTCTTCATTCAGTCACTTGAGATGAATCCTGCTACCCATGTTATAGATGCAACTTATTATCCATTGTTCCTGTTCTTGCAAATTTTGCAAAGTGGGAATGTTATTGCCACATCTCTATGCCCGGCAATAGATATAACCCTCCCTAGTAAATAATTGGCAATATTTTAATGTTCGTTCCAAACAATATACTACATCCCTACCCGGCAATAGATATAACCCAGAATTGCAATGATTATAAAATAAAGATGCAGTATTGCAATGAGTAGAAAATAAATATCTAGGATTGTTTCCTCCCACCCATCCCTATGGGACACGAGACGTTGAATCCGCCGAGAAGTGTGCATTATGGATGAAATGGAGATTCTTCCTTTCAGCGCCCCGCTGATGACGAAGGAGATTGATCGACTCATTAATTATGGGTGGAGCAACTATAGTTTCCCACCCACCCGCCCCTACTATTCTAAGGGCATGAGGCCCTTTCTTTCATCCATTCCAGACGCGCGGGCGAGGCTTAGGCACGTTGAATAGAGTATGGTAGGGTGACCCGTTCGTTACAGCTGGAACAGCAGTGATGGAGGATAGGACACAAGCAGGTTCGGCTCCGGGCTTTCTCGGTTATTCCATCTTCTTGGTACCCACCACTTATCAATGTAGAGATTCCAGACCGCCGGATTGAAGGGCACTACCTCTTTTTGTATAGGAGCCTCGGCTACAGCAGCATTGGTCGAAGGAACATTCACTTATTCATTAGTGGCCTTATCCCATCCCAGTCATTCCGCCCATCTATCTCCTCCCACCCCAAACGAATTCCATCCAATGCAAGCCCATCCCACCCGCCCTCACCCCCCTCTCTACTGATGCCCACCGTCGCGACCGATGAGTACTTCCTGCTACTGGCCGGACGAATAAAACGAATACTCTTCTGCGGTTGCCCTACTATTCTAATGGGCCTTGAAGCAAGCGATTAAAGAAACAAAAGGGCTGCGAGCTCGGCCCGTAGGGCAGAATGCTAGAGAGAGGAATGCGAATCAAGAATGCTGCGCTCCCTCGACTACTGTAGATGGAGGAATGCTCGGAATACGAGAATGCTGTTACAAGACTCCTTGCCCTATCTAGAGTAGGGGGTTCGACAACAGGCACCCGCCAATGATTGATAGGGGTTCGTCCGTAGGGCGCCCGGAGCTTCGCTCTCAAGCCCTCTCTCCAACGATGCTATGCTCCCGAAGAAGCCCACGTACCTAAGGAACTTGCAAATGAGGTGCAACCAGCCGGAATGAATTTCTTATCCCCGAGAACAGCAGGTTGAGCGCAATCAATGCTATCTCCCAGGTCGATTTCTCGCCCTCGACCAGCAATAGTTCCCCACCCAACTATAGGGGTGGGTGGGAGGCTAGCCGATTGGGAAGCAGGGTGGGCCCCCCGGGGGGGGTGGGAGGATATAGAGTACGCCAGGCCCTACAATAATCTACCGACTACCATAGAATAGTAGGGGCCCTATGCACCACCCGGCAAGGGGAATCTTAGTTCGAACCCTCTATCTCTATGGACGTAATATCGATGCATCCATATCACGTATAGAAGAAATCCCAGTCAAGCCCCACCTTTATCGAGTAGGGCTATATATAGTAGAGAGTAGGGCCCCTACTATTGGTTGCGAGCGCATAAATGATTTCATAGAAACGTCTGTAACTAGCCCTACTATTCTATGGGGTCAGCTTATTCCAAATTATATGCGAGTATGGTCGGTCCTGACCCCACCGACCCATTCGCCTTAGGGCATGGTCGGCCCTACTATTCTATGGAGCGGGCGGGTGGGAGGCCCCTACAATTCTATGTGGGTTTCGGGGGGGGTGGGAGGCCAAGGGGCGGGTGGGGGGACAAAAGGGGTTGCCACCCACCCCTGGGCGAGTATGGTCGGTGGGTAAGACACATATGGTCGGTGAGCGAAGCTCTGGTGGGGTCCGCTACATCTCTATATCCTCCCACCCCCCCGGTTAGAAGCTAGGGTTCACGGTGGGCGAAGCCCGAGACGGTGCGCCGGCGGATAGTGGGGTCCGCCTTGGATGGTGGGGTCTTGCAGTCGAGTGCCAGTTATATATCCTAGATGACTTCGAACCCGAGGGCAGCAACCTACCTACGTGAGTTATAGGGATACAGGGTGAGTAAACCTATCCGTTGAGTCAGCAACCGAGGCCGGGCTATAATGGGGCTTGGGGGCGGGTGGGAGCCCCCCCGCTTCAGTAGATTAGTTGTTCCGGCTCCAGCATAGATATAGATAGGCCATCAGTCGTATCACGTATATAACACGATGTAGAATCATGATGATGTCGACCCCCTCTATATCTATATCTAGATCTATTCATAAGTGGTAGGGGAAGGAGTTAGGGTCTCCTCCCAGTGCTGCCCTAGAACCCATGTCTGATCCCCTCTCTCATCCCTAGTTAGCTCTGAACTCCTCCCCCAGCAGGCCCGGAAGGCCTGGTCCCAGACACATCCGGACAGAGACGGGCAGTAGTTATTCATTCATGTTCCTTACCCCTTAGGGGCCTACCCGGCCTTACTCGAATCACCATATCTTCTCAAGCTGCTGTATCAGTATCCGTGATCAATGGATGGTAATAGCGATCAGTATCCATCCCAAGATCGGGTGGTGGGCGCACAAGAGCAGGGATTCAGATTCCCTGTCGACTCGTTACCACTGCCCTTGCAATCAGTTTACTCTGATTCATCCGGGCAGGGGCACATATGGGCCACCATACATACCCCACCCTAGCCTTCCTCCGGATCGGATGTGATTCCAATCCGGACCTGGTAGGGAGAGACTGAACAATAGCCCGGGACTGATGAGCCCCATCTACACCTGTGCCAAGAGTTTGTTTTCGGAGTTCTAACTGGATCTGCTCGATCCACACCCCCGGAACGTGGATGGAGCTGTTACATATAGTGGTGCTCCCTTGGGAACCGGGGCGCCCTGTAGGGGCAAGAGCTTGTTGGTTCTCGCATCCATGCCAGTTCCGGATCGAGCGGCAATGATAGATCGCGGAAGAGGCAGGAGTTTCATTAGTAGCGGAGGCTCGGTACCAGGGTTCATCGGGGGGAGCAGAGCCTATTCCGGGTGGGGAACCGGTATCGCAGCAGCTGGGGCCCGCCATCGAGCAGCATCGGCGCGAATGGTTCCGAATCATCCGATGTATCAGCACTGGAACCGGCATCCCCGTCACCACTCCAGGCAACCTTCAACGGCCTGCGCCGGGCACTGTCCCCCAGCGTCATAGGCATCCGATCAAATGCATTCGACCAATCGTTCATCCCCGGCAATGGAAACACTTGTTCCCAGTTGTTCGACCTCTCCCTCCCATCCGCCTCCCACTTGGATGAAGGTTGGGCAAACCCTCGGGGGGCGTCGGTTCCTCGGGCCCCCCCTTATATCGGTTCCTTCTGTTGTTGTTGTGGAATAGCCTTAACCACCCACCCAGCGGGGAGGGCCCCTAAAATTCTATGGGTTCGGGTTGGGTGGGCCCAATAATATGAAAGAAGGGGGCCTTCATGGTGGGTGGAAAGTGACGGGGGACGGGCAAGCCCCTACCCGGTGTTGGGTGGAAGCGGTGGAAGCGCACCAAACCTACCTGGCGCTCTTTACGGCTTAACCACCCCACCTATCACGCTTCTCAAATGGGGCCCTACAAAGATGCGAAAGATTGCCCACTCCCCACTCCTGCGCCTTAGAATAGTAGGGGCCCCCCACTACTATAATTGGGCATGTTACGTATAGATTTCTGATTAATTATAGTAGTGGGGCCCCTACTATTCTAAGGTCAATCTTAGCCTCAAATTAGGCCCTTTCCCCCCTACAATTCTATGGGCTCCCACCCGCCCCCAAGAGAATTATAGCCCGGGGTTCATGGGGGGCGCTTACTTTCCGGGTGGGGGGGAGATATAGGGTGGGGGCCCTTATTGCCGGTCCTCCTTCCCTCGGCTCAGTAACGGAATCGGGTCGAGCGGGTTTCATCCCTCCAGATCCGCCTTGCCCTAAAATTCTATGGCTAACCCGACTCCGTCTCCTCTATCTAATGATCTCGTTCCTCAGCCCGGGAACCTTCTAGTCCCACCCAACCCTGGCAACCCCCCCCACCCGCCCTACTATTCTAAGGCCCGTTGATCTGAATCGGGATCATGCTTAGAATAGTAGGGCGGGTGACCGAGTTCCGCTTCATTGGCTATCACCCTCAACAGGCCACCCCTATCTAGCCCTAAAATTCTATGGCGACCGATAAAGCCTTCGACCGAGCAACCCCGAGAAAGCCCGATCTGTATGGCTTTGCCAAGCCGAGTGATTAACTTCCGACCGAACCCTCATTTTCTCCATCAAGAGTGATTGATCGACAGCAGGTCGGATCAAGTTAGGCATTTCTAGGTCATTCCCCCCCCTGGTTCATCCGCCAGAAGGGAGTCGGAGTCTGCCGATCAAGTGGGATTCCTCAACCCGCCCGAAGGTGTGGGGAATCGGAGCTATTTATTCATATGAGTGGACATCAGAAGCAGGTGGAGCTAGCTATCTATCGGGTGGAGTCCTTTCTCGCAACCGACAAGGGCCCGGGGATCCGGAATGAGGAAGTGTTAGCGGGTCCCTCCCGCCCAGATAAATGGATCGACGAACTAACTATACATGCTCCCTCACTCGAATCGTAGGCCGTAGGGGGAGAAATAATAATAATGATTCGATACGATTTGAGACAGAAGATTCTAGATGTTCCCTATAGCCTTTTTTCCATTCATTGAGATGATTTCACTAGGGTGGAGCTAGGGTTTACTAGCCATTTCAGTGCTTGGAATTCCCAATCAGATAGGTACAAGTGGACATGAGAGGTGGAAGGGAGATGACAAGAACAATGATTGGTAGAGACGTGGATGAGAACAGTTCGGGTAGGCTTAGTTGTTAATACGTAGACAATAATCGATTGGGGTGGGCAGGTCGACGATGTTGGGGGTAGTTAAGTCCTCTATTCCTGCCTACCTCTCCTGACCCGGTTGGTTTTATTCTCTCTCGGGCTCTCGTGCTCTTTAAGGCGAGTTTCGACCTCCTGGGCTATCTCAATCCAATCAATCGAACCGGTCGAGTGACTGAATAAAGAGCATTTCCAAGAAACCTGGTCCAAACAAGTTCCTTAGCATTTGGAGACATCCCGAATAGGGCCAGGTGCTGGCCGCTGGGTCCACTACTCTATATATGTATCGAGCCACATGAAAGCTCTTTCCCTTTTTCACTACGAAGTACCAGCCGCCCCTGCATGGGAACTATAATCCCCACCACAAACCCCACCGTAAGGCCAATATGGTCGGCGCCGAAGGCACGCCTGCTAGGATAAGCCTACCATAGAAAACTTTTAGGGGCCCGGGCCCCGCCCCCTGGCGAATAGTAGGGCGGCTGGTAGTCGGGCCCTTCGTGCATGCAGGACCGACCCCCCGTATATTCTAAGGGGCCCGGTAGATTATATTCGTGGGAGGATAGCCGGGATAGGCCTTGGGTGGGAGGCTATAGTTGGAGATAGAGCGGGTCTGATTCTCATATACATAATTATGGATAACTCATGGCATCTTGATACACGGTGGAAAGATGTGCTTCCCAAGCAAGATACATAGGGGCGGGTAAGGAATCCGATTCGTAATGGGATGGGTGGGAACTGGCACGCTTTCGATCAACACCTGAGAAAGGCCCTAGGGATTACGCGGCAGGCACGATTATACCACGGCACTGGGAGATGGGCCCTTTATCTATCTACGGAGGGATGAGATAGATGCGTTGAGCTCACAGCGGACCCATCCCTTTCTCTGTCCCATGCTGTCTCTGGTGGCTATCCCCATCTACATCCGGATATACATGGGTGTTACAAATATGTATACATCCGAATCTACACCAACCAATGGAGTTAGAACTCCCTGCTGATGGCAGCCCCTAGAGACAGCAGCCATGAAGGCCTTCTTTCCCCGAGAAGGTTGGTGGGCTCGGTTCATGATTAATTCCCCTTATTTCCTATCTTCCTTCGGCTCTTCTCGGAGAGGGCTTTTGGTTGGCATCATATCACATACGCCCTTAGAATAGTAGGGGCCCTAAAATTCTATGGGCGCCCTAAAATTCTATGGCTCAATAAATGAATAGAAGGGCTCAGTGGAGACTTAACCCCCCTGGGGCTGCAGGGTGGGAGGCCGGGGCCCTATTGCCACCCACCCACCCCCGGTGTGGAGGGAATTATAGTTCGGTGGGCCCTACTATTCTAAGGATCAATGCTTTAGAAGCAGTGCTTGGTCAAGTGGACAGCTATCACTCGCTTGATAGATCAATTCCTTAATCTGTATGGGAGATACCCATCACTGGTGGACCTTGCTCCTTTTCCCTTCCCCCATCCCTTCCAGACTTAATAAAGAAAGGTGGCCCATGCTTCCCAGTAGGGTGGGAAAATTTATAGCTTATAGCATCTCGGTAGGGCCCCCCCTCTCCTAAATGAGCACTCGCTTTTGAATCTCGACCCAGCACGGAATGAATCAACTGCAACATCGACTACTATTCGGCAATAAAGCGGGTGAAAGCATGAACCCATCAACTAACACATGTCTAAAGCGAAGCTAACACCCACTCAACCACGCATACACAGGGCAAATACTGGCCATTGCACTTGACACTATCCCGATAGTGGTCGTAAAAGGCTGATCGATGCTACTACTAGATATGTAACATGATGGTAACATCCATCATGCTACGGAGCATATAATGCTAAAGGTCCGCCCTGAGGTCCCAACCCCACCACCCATGCTCTCCTCAGGTTGGTGATCGAAGGGCAGGTTGGCACTCTTTCTTATCTTTCCTAACAACCCGAAACTAGTCTTCTCAAACCATACCACCAACGGTCCGTCTTATCGGCTTATCATTTGGTGTTGGAGGCCCTATAATTCCCCCCCACCCAGCACTCCATTCATGCTACAGTACAACCATACCATATACGATCGAGTGGTATGTATGCTCGGTTGCTGGGAGAGGGAGAGCAGCCCTGACTTTAGTTGTTGGGTCGACTATCGAGAAAGGGTGGGCCAACAATGCTTCTATATCCGGGTGGGAATCATACTCCATCCTAGGGAACTATTGCTACTTATCCTAATCAAGTTAGTTCTTTCCATCTCACCCACTATGCAATTATCAAGTTAGTTCTCATGGACAACCAGTATCAAGTTAGAGTTAACTACCGAGAAACACCCCTGCATGCATGGAGGAGAAGACTTTCTTGAACTACCTCCCTCGTTATCGGGATAGTTGTCTACTCCCTCGGTCCTATATTTGTGAAGGCTCCTACCTCCCATCCTCACTTGAGCTTGTTCCAAGAGGTGGGGGATGGCACCCCTATGATTCCTCTTCCCCAGGCCCAGAGTAATTTAGCTAACTACCATTCTCAGCTTGCCTCTCTCTCACCTTCTATTTGTTATTCGGATCATGAACAGTGGAACCCACTTTGAAGCTACCTCCCAACTAGTCTAGGTACAGTATAACATGTTATGTATATAATCTATCCGGTCAACACTAGATGTAACATGGGTGGGAGGTACTTCCTTCTTTTGAGAAGCAGTTGAACGAACTAGTTGACGAGCCCATTGAATTCGAGCCTATCTTGCGCTTCGCCATTCCCGACCTATGCTTCGCTCCATAGAATAGTAGGGGGCCCTTCGGTGAAGACCTAAGGCATATCTATATCCTCCTAAGTTCCCCCCCTAGTGGGGTGAGTTCACCGGGACCTAAGGCTTGCCTTTCATCAGCAGTCCCCCTACTATTCTATGGCCAATATGGTCAGCTGCCGATGAAAGGTAGGCCATAGAATAGTAGGGGGGCTGCCAAAGGCAGGCCTTAGGTGGGGTTGTCGGTGGGAGTGATAGAGCCTCCCGCCCTACACTATTGTTTCCCACCCTGCAGGGGAACTATGATTCCCGCCCACCCGGGATGGACGGCCCCCCTTATTCTAGCTTATACTAGCAAGTGCATCCATAGAATTTTAGGGCACTGATTAATTAAGAGGTAGATTAGCCCATAGAATTGTAGGGGGGTGGAGGTAGATTAGTTGAATAGGCTTGCTATAATCAAATGCTTGAATCTGAACCATTGGTATCTTTGCCTCTCAATGCCCGGTTAGCAGATGCTTTTCATCCAATGTGTCGATGAAGCCATGCCAAAAGAAACACTCTTAAGTGCCAGTATAGGGGCGGATCTTAGCCCCTTATATATATTTGGTAGCTTGGCTTGGTTGCAAGGAATCGCCCCTTATGCTTTGCACCGACCATGCCCCTTGAGGACCGACCATACTCGCAACAACTAGCTGAGGGTGGGTGGGGGTGGCAGGTCGGTCCCGAAGGGTAGGATAGTCGAGGATAGTTAGTGAAGACCAGAGCTCGGTTCACCATTCTTCAAAGCAATAGAAATCCATTCGACTGAATGCTGCCTGCTCGCTTCCACTTCGGATCTGTTGCTTGCTGATAGGGGCGCCCTATATACCCTAGTGCAGACGATTGATGGTGAATTGAAGTGCAAAAACCAATACATACTGGCAGCCAATGAGGTTACTTGCTCAGGATTTGTCATTAGTGGCCTTATCCCATCCCAGTCATTCCGCCCATCTATCTCCTCCCACCCCAAACGAATTCCATCCAATGCAAGCCCATCCCACCCGCCCTCACCCTCCTCTCTATTGATGCCCACCGTCATGACCGATGAGTACTTCCTGCTACTGGCCGGATGAATAAAATGAATACTCTTCTGCGCTTGCCCTACTATTCTAATGGGCCTTGAAGCAAGCGATTAAAGAAACAAAAGGGCTGCGAGCTCGACCCATAGGGTAGAATGCTAGAGAGAGGAATGCGAATCAAGAATGCTACGCTCCCTTGACTACTCTAGATGGAGGAATGCTCAGAATACAAGAATGCTATTACAAGACTCCTTGCCCTATCTAGAGTATGGGGTTCGACAACAGGCACCCGCCAATGATTGATAGGGGTTCGTTCATAGGGCACCCGAAGCTTTGCTCTCAAGCCCTCTCTCCAACGATGCTATGCTCCCGAAGAAGCCCACATACCTAAGGAACTTGCAAATGAGGTACAACCAGCTGGAATGAATTTCTTATCCCCGAGAACAACAGGTTGAGTGCAATCAATGCTATCTCCTAGGTCGATTTCTCGCCCTCGACTAGCAATAGTTCCCCACCCAACTATAGGGGTGGGTGGGAGGCTAGCTAATTGGGAAGCAGGGTGGGCCCCCCAGGGGGGTGGGAGGATATAGAGTACGCCAGGCCCTACAATAATCTACCGACTACCATAGAATAGTAGGGGCCCTATGCACCACCCAGCAAGGGGAATCTTAGTTTGAACCCTCTATCTCTATGGACGTAATATCGATGCATCCATATCACGTATAGAAGAAATCCCAGTCAAGCCCCACCTTTATCGAGTAGGGCTATATATAGTAGAGAGTAGGGCCCCTACTATTGGTTGCGAGCACATAAATGATTTCATAGAAACGCCTGTAACTAGCCCTACTATTCTATGGGGTCAGCTTATTCCAAATTATATGCGAGTATGGTCGGTCCTGACCCCACCGACCCATTCGCCTTAGGGCATGGTGGCCCTACTATTCTATGGAGTGGGCGGGTGGGAGGCCCCTACAATTCTATGTGGGTTTCGGGGGGGGTGGGAGGCCCTTTCTGGGATGGGTGGGAGGGTGATTGTTGCGGGTGGGGGGACAAAAGGGGTTGCCACCCACCCCTGGGCGAGTATGGTCGGTGGGTAAGACACATATGGTCGGTGAGCGAAGCTCTGGTGGGGTCCGCTACATCTCTATATCCTCCCACCCCCCCCGGTTAGAAGCTAGGGTTCACGGTGGGCGAAGCCCGAGACGGTGCGTGATAGTGGGGTCTGCCTTGGATGGTGGGGTCTTGCAGTCGAGTGCCAGTTATATATCCTAGATGACTTTGAACCCGAGGGCAGCAACCTACCTACGTGAGTTATAGGGATACAGGGTGAGAAACCTGTCCATTGAGTCAGCAACTGAGGCCGGGGTATAATGGGGCTTGGGGGCGGGTGGGAGCCCCCCCGCTTCAGTAGATTAGTTTTTTCGGCTCTAGCATAGATATAGATAGGCCATCAGTCATATCACATATATAACACAATGTAGAATCATGATGATGTCGACCCCCTCTATATCTATATCTAGATCTATTCATAAGTAGTAGTTGAAGGAGTTAGGGTCTCCTCCCAGTGCTGCCCTAGAACCCATGTCTGATCCCCTCTCTCATCCCTAGTTAGCTCCGAATTCCTCCCCCAGCAGGCCTGGAAGGCCCGGTCCTAAACACATATGGACATAGATGGGCAGTAGTTATTCATTCGTGTTCCTTACCCCTTAGGGCCCTACCCGGACTTACTCGAATCACCATATCTTCTTAAGCTTCTGTATGAGTATCTGTGATCAATGGATGGTAATAGCGATTAGTATCCGTCCTAGGATCGAGTGGTGGGAGCACAAGAGCAGGGATTTAGATTCCCTGTCGACTCGTTACCACTGCCCTTGCAATTAGTTTACTCTGATTCATCCGGGCAGGGGTGCATATGGGCCACCATACAACTATAATGGGGGGTAGGGGGCGGGTGGGAGTTCTAGTTAGAAGTGCCACCCCTCTATCTCCTCCCACCCAGCCCACGGGGCGGGAACTTTAGTCCTCCTAAGTTCCCACCCCCCATTATAGTTATAGTAGGGGCCCTTAGAATAGTAGGGAGACATGTTACGTAGAGAATCTGGCCCCATCCTATGACGACTAATTATCTACGTAACATCGAACGGCGGAACTTTCCTGAACTAAAATAGTTTCCATTGGATTGTTCTTTCTTTCCTGTCCAGAGCCCTTAGAATAGTAGGGGGGTTGGCCTAACCATGGGCTTCATCGGAAGGGACTAACTCAGTATCCATCCTGCACCCCCGGTTGGTTCGCTATTGGAGGGATAGAGAAAACTAGTCCATTCATTACCGGGCCCCACCCACCCTCTATAGTTGTTTAGGCTGAGTGAAAGCTTTCTACTGGATAAACAATCTCTGGAAGGCAGGACAGACAATAGAAACAAGAAAGAAAGGATGGATGGTCGGAAGAGGTAGAAAAGGTAGGTTCAAGAAAGAAGGTAGGTTCTTCTAGCCTAGGTTTGACGTTCTAAACTATAGTTCCCGAGAATTCTAGAAGAAAGTAGTTTATTGGCCTAATCGATGGATGCAATCGACAGGATAGGCCAAATAAGCTATTTTGGGAAAATGAAAGCTCAGGTAGGCTCCTTCCTCATTCGGCCATTAAGCACAATCGGAGGTGTAGGCGGGTATGCTATCTCATATAGCTAGATTTCTCCGGAGAGAGGGAGAACTATATTCTTCGAGAAAGGCTCCGTGGGTGAGGGGAGGAAACTCCTAACTAACTAGGGGAGGAAACTCCTAACTAACTAACCTCGTTAACTGTTACTGGATCTATCCATCCTGAACCCCCGGTTAGCATCTCCAATATCCCTTGCCCTAGCCATCCTTCACCTCCGAGCATCTCCTATTTGTTTTCACCCATCGGTTCCTATTTGTTGTCACCGGAGCTCCCAATGGTAATGAACTAGTCTCCCTGCCCTATAGTTGATGGATGTGAGACTGACTCAACAACACCTGGCACTCCCTGTAGGAGGTATTGAACTTTCTTGCCATTACCTGTCCTCACCCCCAGGCAAGAAGGAGCTAACTTCTCCCCCTGAACAATTACCTGAACTGAACATGGAAAACTATCCATTCCTGCTCAAACGGCCTTTGAACACAACAATAGTTGAACTCGCCAATCTGAACTGGGGCCCTCAGTCTTCCTTCAGACAATAATATCTCGAGCTAGCCAAGAGAAAGTTAGCTACTGCCTGCTATGGCCCATTGGTAGCTCCTCGTTAGGCGGAGGGTAGGGGTCTACTCGAACATTCCCTCCCTCAAACATTAGGCCATCCCTCACCCCCTGGTGGTAAACATATGCTAGACATGGGGCACCGACACTCTATCTTTATTGTGGGGTGATCACTCTATCTTTCTTTCCATCGGACCTAGATCACTCTATCTTTCTTTCTTTCTTTCTTTCCATTGGACCTAACTTCCTTTCTTGAACTCTCTTAGAAAACTATACTAGCAACCGGGGGAGCCGATTATAGTTATAGTTCGATTATAGTTCTAGTTGAACCTGCGGTTCTGAGGGGCTCGTGAATTAGGGAGGCCATTAAGTAGGTAGGCTCCTTCCAACTATGAGGTAGGGTGGGACTGACTCCCATCCAAAGTTTTATGTAGAAATTTTGGTTGGGTGGGTGGGCATAGAAGGTCCCCAGGGGGGCATAGTGATTTTCCGTATTAATGAACGTGTGTGGGGTTGGGTGGGGGGCTAAAGTTTCCCTTCGTTATTATAGTTTCCCATAGAATTTTAGGGCCATAGAATTTTAGGAGCCCTCCCTGTAGGGGGCTCTTGACTTTGTCCCATTAAGGGATAGGTCTTTTTGTTCTTTTGGGTTTTTGTCTTTCCTTTCCTTTGCACTCAACATTCCATCTGCATTTTGATGCATTTGCAACATTTGGATAATTGGCCTTTCTCTCATGAATGTTCCCTCCACTTGAAATTTTGACCATAGGGAACATTGGCTAAGTGCTGGAAGAAATTCGGTTAATCTGAGGTACCTTGGATTAGCCAAACCTTAATCATGTCAGATAATCTGAGGTACCTTGGATTAGCCAAATTTAGGCCCCTCACGAATCACCAAGTTTTTCAAAACGTCCCATCTGGAATTAAATGCACACCTTAATGACTTGTTTTGGGAAATAAAAAAGTTAATTTACTGGTTGTTTCCTCATTTGCATGTTAGAATTATTTGATTGAGGAACTTTTCCTCCATTGTGATTTTGAATCGTGCCATTGTCCCAGGTATTAGTCCTCCTTGAGTTTGTTTTATTTTTTTTGGAAGCCATTTTATCGGCTTTCCTTTCTACATTTGCATCCTTGCAGAGTGTGTTTGAAATAATTCTTGAGTGGCTTCACTTCTTTTTGAGCTTTGCTAAGAGATTGCATTCACTAGGAAGTGATCGGTGGTGGATT
The DNA here is from genome assembly GCA_007258455.2 of Sequoia sempervirens. Lineage (NCBI taxonomy): Eukaryota > Viridiplantae > Streptophyta > Pinopsida > Cupressales > Cupressaceae > Sequoia > Sequoia sempervirens. The sequence continues at coordinate 6,352 of VDFB02371735.1, read as the reverse complement.
TAGTAGCTTCCTCATTGATTTGATGAGAATCTTCTCTAGTTTTACATGTTTGAAGGTAAGGTTTCTATTTTCCTTCATTGGCTTTGGTTTTCATTTTGAGTTTTATTGTTATTTTCTTGTGTTACAAATGAGGTCAATGAATTTTGTGGGCGTGGGAGTCAGTTTTGGGTTTCATCGTTGCTCGTCAAGCCTTCTAGGGAACATTTGATTGAGAAAAATAGGGTTTTCTATTTTAGTGCCTCAATTTGGTGAATGCATCTTAGGGTTTCCTCCTTGAGCTTTAGAGTATTAAATAAAAAGAGAATGGGTCTTTTGTCAGTTTCTAATTCAATTTAAACCCTAGTTCGAAGGTCCCTTTCCCATGTGTCTTGAGTATGAAGGTTTAGATATACATGGATTAAAACATGGCACACAATCGTTCAAATGATAACAAGAAACTATGCGAACGATCAATCTTTCATGGTGAGTTGGTGATTTTCATTGTTTTATGAAAACATTCTCGACACTTAACTTTCTTTTCATCATATTGGCGAAAGCTCGACCAATCCAAGGGAGCTTAGATTAGCCAAGCCTTAGTCCTGTTTGAAAATATGAGCCTCCTCAGATTAGCCAAATCTCATTCACCTTAGGTCAAAGTATAACCTCATCCTCCCAAACCTTAATTCCACCTTGTGAATGTTAACTTTCAATACAAAATTGGCTCCAAGTTTCATCACATATAAGTGATTTGCACATTGGTTCACTCTAAATTTCTTTCTCTAAAGATTTTGAGATCAAAAGGGGAGAAATTCAATGAAATTTTTCTAATCTAAGCTAGCTTAGATAAACCAAACCTTAATTAGGCTGAAAAATCCAAGCTAGTTCAAATTACCCGACCCTCCCCTTATGTCGCTCCTAGGCTTGGTTTCTTCACATGGATTTGAATGATGATGATTTCATGGGATTTGTGATTGCTTGAGTTCATTTTTCTTGCATGCTTGTTATAATTTAACAATGATATCAATTTAAATGAAGTAGTTTTCCATGTATTACCAATGGAATTCATACTATCACCTTAATTGAATGGTGTTGTAAATGTGTATATTTTTGCTTCAATAGTGAATTCATTGTAGGTGAGCTAATTTGTATATGAGTTGTGCACTGGTCCATTCACATATCTTTCCATTCGATAATGAAGTGGGTTATTGCTCTTGTGTTATCATTTGGAATTCATGGTGATATCTTTGATTTACACTTAACAAGGCCATTTAGCATGTATTAACAAATCTTATGGTGATATATTGTTATTTACATCTTGGTGATTATAGTTTTTCTCTAACAAATGTAGGGTGAATTGAGTCCTGATAAAGTTTCCAAGAACAAATTTGCTCTAGTACAAGAGGAGGTCAGAAAGAGGCAAGAGAGGATGAAGTATGACTTCAAGGTGTTTGGCCAGAATCCAGGATTGCTTCTTCTTGGTATAATATTGGAGACACCAATATGGGGCATGTTGACTATGAGGATTTTCATAAAAGGATGTGTGGTGATTCACCCACTTAGTTGGCTCAAGTCCTCACTCACACTAGTTTAGCATAGGCGGTAGGATACCCTCCAACACAATTATGCCTATACTTGGTCTTAGAATGTGCAAGACACTATGATTCTAGTAAGAGGCTCATTATCAAGTCATAGGGGAGGATTATGGCTAATCTTATAGAGGAATGGATTGCAGAAGTCTTTAACATTGCTTCACACCATCACTTGATTGAAGAAATAAGCATTGTTGAAGCAATCAAATTTCATGATGAAGATCCTAACTAAGCTCTGGAGATCATGAACAATTCATGGATTCTAAAACCAAAATCCCATTATTGAAAGCTTCCCAAGAAATTTCACAAGAGTGATTTCAAGTTGGAATACCATGAAATGATAACCCTTTTGGGCATAGTAGTGGGAGTTGAATAATCTCACATCTTCTAGTCTTTCATGTTATCTCCTTTTACACAAATTATGTCCAATAAGCATTATCAATGGGTGAGAAACATTAGCAACAACCTAGATGCTCAATTAAGGAGTGTGTAAGAAACAAAAAAGTTCACCATGACATCCTATTTGGTATATATGTTGGCAAGTAAGACCAAATACAAGGGTGTGAGCTACAAGGGAACTCTGGGAAAGGATAGAATTTGGGATGTATACCCTTAACTACAGTACAAGACATCCAATTTCAAAAGGGCGAATGATGCCTTTTTCATGTTCATCCCAAGGTTGCTACAAAATTCCCTTCATGTCAGGGTGACTGTTGATGCCATGGACTTAATCAAGTAATATGGAAAATGGTTTATACAATTCCCAAAATTTACATACATCTAGGTGCAAGGAACTCCTATTGTTCCACTTAGACTACCAAGGTATCCAACTAATAAACTTCTATTGCTAGAGTTGACAAGGAAGATGATTCATTTTGAGGAAATCCTACAGATGGATCTAAAGAAAAAGGAATTAGGAGTAGAGTTTCCATTTACAAAGATAGTACAAGGAGTAAAAAGTCAAGAAGTACTTGTCATTGACGATCAGGAAGAAGAAACGAATGCAAGAAAAAACTCTTCTCTTCAAAATGTTCAAACATTCAAAGAGGTAATTCATGAAGAAGGAAAAATATTCAACAATCCTGAACAACATGAATCAGAGGATGAGGAAATTTCTACCCCTACCAACGAGGAATGAAAGTAATTGTTACAGGAACTAGGATAGTTAGATTTTGATGCAAACAATAGGAATGTAGAATCTAGGGTGCTTTAGGAGGAACAATCCAAGTCTTCGGAGAAAGTTGTAAGTAAAAGGGAGGAAGATCAACCCACAATTGAGAAAGATGTAGAAGAAATCATGAATAGTCCACAACAAGACAAAAATGAATGAGAGGTTTCTTTGATGAAAGAAAGTATTGAACAAGTCATTGTATGAGAATGGCTAGAGAAATGAACAAGTAAGAAGCCTATAATTATGTAGGAAGAAACTCCAAGCTCAGACAAGTTCTTGGAATAGTGGGGACAACCCAAATAGAGGAAAAGAGCATGAACAATGTCAAAGATTGCACATGATGAATTTAATAACAAAGTAGTACATGTGGTAGTACCTCTAGCTGATAAATTCAAAGATGAAGTTAGTCCCTTTGATTAAAAAATACAAACCATCAATCTAGGGCCGACCACCAAAGAGCAAGAGAAAGAAGAGTTTTAGGAGTCCTCTCTAACAATTTTGAGATGGTTGGACAACAAGATTGAGGAAAAGGAGAAGTTGCAAAAGTAACTTAATGATGTTTACAAATACATGCAACATCTAATGAAACCTTTACAAGTTGTGGGAGGAGAAAGAACACTTCCAAAAGGACTGTTTCCCAAAGAAGCAGTATCAGAAATTGAGAGGCTGAAATCTTCTATTCAAAATACTCAGGGATGGCTACACGATGTTAGCATTAGAGGAGATGAAGCAATTGAGAAAATTATCTAGGTTCATATCAATGCCTTATATTTTCTTCATCAAATTTCACAATTTACTACGGAGTATAAGAAAATTGATGAGTCAGTTGCTGATGAGTTAAGGAAAGTTTTACATATACCAAAGGATGATTTGGCATAGTTGGATATCTCTCCTCATGACACAATTGATAAGGTGAAGGGATGGCTGGAGAGTTGGAATTACAGAAAGGAGCTCCTCTCAAAAGTTTTGAAGGAAATTGCAAAGATATAGGGAAAGGTGAAGGAGATATATGATGGTTGCATCAACTTTCTAGAAATAGTGACAAGGAGGAAGAAATTTGGTTAGAAAAATATGAATGTCACCACATTGCAGGAATAGTGGCATGAGCTTTATGCTCCTTCTAATAATGCCCCAATAAAAAAAGAACACCTGGAGGATGCTGTAATATATATTTCCAGGTTGGATAAATATCATGAATTGCAAATTAAGTGGAATAAAATAATGCCACAATATTTGGAGGAGTTCAAAGGTTATAAGACAAGAATTAGATTTCTTCTAATCCCAAACTCAATAGTCGTGAGGAAAATACTTGAAATAGTCAAAAAATGAATTGAAAAATTGGAAGCTGACAAGGCAAAGGTGATAGCCAAGTTGCTACCACATAGGATTCCCATCAAGCCCACTGGGAGTGGTGAATTATAGTTACAAACCCGAAATAGAACAATTTTAGAGGCTTTAAAGTGGCCTAGGGGCCCACTGGCGTGTTTTAATTAGGTTTTTGCATTTTTCCCGAATATACATTAAGTCAGCCTTGCATGGCCGACCCTAACTTACAAAATTTAGATGCATGGCTACCCTTACTTTGTGAGCCCTATTTTGGGATGGCCAAGGGAATCTTTCCTATAAATTGAGGTTCTGGATTCATTTTTGGGGGTTAGAAAGTTAGATATCATTGTATTAGTTGTAGTTGAGCTAGGAGTTAACATATTTTAGAGGGAAAAGTGCTAAAATACTAAGAATACTGAATTGTTACAAAGCTAGGTGATGCAATATAAGTAAATACATTGTCTTTTGGTGATCTTTCTTGTGTTGTTTCATTCTATATGGTTCTAGTTATTCTATATCTTTAAATTGCTACAAATTTATTAGTTGCATGTTAGATTTTGAAGTTAAATGTGATGCAATAGTGTTTGTGGTTTAATATTTGAAGTGTTTGAGTGATCCATGGTCCATACTTTTAGCAGCTTACTGATTGTAAGTTGCTGTGTAAAGTTAGCCTAGAACTAAATATCGTGTGCCAAGTTCGGTTGTGAGAATTTATTCATTTTGATCATTAAAATTGATTTGCATGAATTCTCATGATTTGAAAATCATTATATTCCTTAGAATATTGCACTATTTTTATGATACTCTAGGATACCATCTGGGTTTAGCAGAATTTAGTTTTAAAGGGGTTGGTCCACTTCAAGTGTTTAATCATCTACATTGTTGGTTTTAGATTAATTTGTATTCTGAAAAATCTCTCTGAAACCCTTTATCTCTTTTGATTTTTTTTTTAAAATCTAGGTTAGTTTTAGTAATCAAGCATCACCATATTGTCACATTTGATGATTTTGAAACTTCCAATCATTGCTGCATAAGGTCCCTTTGTGATTACTAGAAATTTTCACATTTATCACTGAGTTGTTTTTTGCATTGTCAAGACCAGACATTAGATATCTTGGGGTCATCTCTTGAGGCTTGTTGATGCAAATTTTCCTTTCAAGAGAGATAGAGTACTTGTATTCATTCTGAGTTGTTGCATAGAAAACACCATCAATAGATTGGTGCTAGAAGGAGGGTTGAATAAGAAAGTTGGAGTGTTTCCTATTTGCTATTTCTCCTGAAAGATTTCAAAGAACTAGATCAACACTAGGAGAATATTTTCAAGAGCTACAAGACCCTACTAGGTCAAGTAGGACCAAAAATAGGGAGGAATCTTCATTCGCCCATCCTTTTCCATCCCCTTCATTATTCTCACCTGCATTCGACCATTCCCCATCTAACTCTAAAGCAGTTCCTATTCAACGACCTCCACCCATTGTTAGCCAGCCATTACCAACACCACCACAAAAGCCCATGGATTTATTGGTGAACAACCCATCACCTTTGATCTTTAATGATTATCATGTTATGCACAAAAATCCTAAGAATTTTTTCTCTAAATTTCATGCCAATGATCTGAATAGGATAATTCAAGAACATATTAGGATTTTCTAGAACCACCTCAAGGATAGGGGAATAGAGCATGAAGATGTCACACGTAGAATTTTCCCATATTCGCTGGGAGAGGATGCATTTTACTAGTATAATCATTTTCCTACAGGTTCCATCCATAACTAGACTAAGTTGAAAAATGCTTTTCTACAAAAGTTCAAGATTCCCATCAGTTCAAATGAGCTATATTTATAGTTTACCAAAGTGAAAAGAGAAATCAATGAGCCCATAGGGTCTTTTAATAATAGGATTCATTGTGCATACACTAGGTTACAACCTCCGTATGTTGTTGACCATGCCACTACCTTGGAGGTCTATTATGAATCCCTTGACATCCTCACTACCACCTTCCTTAAAAATGGAGACCAAACCCTCTCAGAACTGTACTTGCAACATACAACGAAGTGGTCAAAGTTAGCACTGTTTTAAGACAACATTTGTTAGGGCCTTTACCATCTTTAGGACCAACTACTAACTTGGGGCAAGTTTAGGCACTTATTCATGTATAATTGAAAATATGTTATACTTCTGTGAATCCTTGCATGCAAGGATACTCAATAATGAGTCCTTGCAAATCAATTCACAGCTCTCTATCCGAGAAGAGCAAGGATTGATATTGTGGCCCTCAGATTGACCC
>VDFB02371734.1:0-22216 GCA_007258455.2 Sequoia sempervirens | reverse complement strand
AATGCCTTCCTTTTGAGAAAAATCTCTTGCCACAAAACGTGCTTTATGTTTTTCTATACTGCCATCAGCAGCATGCTTGATTTTGAAGAGCCATTTGGAAGAGACAACAGATTTCTCTTTTGGCCTAGGCACTATATCCCATACATCATTCTTTAGAATAGACTGATATTCCTCTATCATTGCATCCTTCCATGCTTGATGTCGGAAAGCTTCTGTAACACTGACAAGTTCTGAGTTTATGATGTTGTTCATTAGAGCAACATAGCTAGAGAAACGTTTGGGTCTTTTACTCTCCCTGAATGTTCCTTTGGGTGTTGCATGATCCTCTGCTTCTTTGAACATTTTCCTGGCCCAAAGTGGTCTTTTTCTGCCGTTGTCATTTGTATTCTCATTTGAAGTAGAAGGAAGTTCATGTGGCATTTCATCAGGATGCTCCCTCTGAATCTCAGGAGCAGGTTCCATTTCAGGTACTCTAGGGGAATAGGTTTCTATCTCACTAGAACTTCTTGCCCTCTTGAATGCAATGTCTTCTTCAAAGATGACATCTCTGCTCAATTCAATTTGTTTCTGCCCGGGTATGAATATCCTGTAGGCTTTGGAGGTTTCACTATAACCCACAAATACTCCCTTCTTTCCAGAAGGTTCTAGTTTGAATCTCTTCTCTTTGGGCACATGTATATAGACAGGACAGCCAAAATCCTAAAATGACTAATGTCAGGTTTTATGCCGGTAAAGGCTTCTTCAAGAGTTTTGTTATCAAGATGAGAGTGAGGACATCTATTTTGGATATAGACAGCAGTCCTAGAGGCTTCTCCCCAGAAAGAAGTTTCAATGTTTTGGTCAAGCAGCATTGCCTTAGCAGCTTCACAATGGTTCTATTTTTTCTTTCAGCAACCCCATTTTGTTGAGGGTTGTAGGCAACTATGAACTCCCTCTTAATTCCAGCACTCATGTAGAATTCCTTAAAAATCTCAGAGGTGTATTATTTCCCATTGTCTGTCCTTAAGGTTTTTATTTTCTTTCCAGAGAAGTTTTCAGTAAGGGCTTTGAACTCTTTGAACCTTTTAAGGATTTCTATTGACTCTTTACACTTAAGGAAATAGATCCAGGTTTTCCTAGAGAAGTCATCTACAAATATGACATAGTATAGAAATCCTGCTTTAGAAGGTACAGACATGGGTCCACATAAATCAGAGTGAACCAGTTCTAACACATTAAGGGTTTTACTCAGGCTATTTTGAAAGGATCCCTTTGTATTCTTTCCTAGGGCACAACCTTTACAAGTTCCCTCATGAGATGGTTTTAGCTTGGGTAAGCCTGTAACAAGTTTTTCCATAGAAGGTAGGGCACGGAAATGAAGGTGTCCTAATCTTCTATGCCAAATTTCATTTGTATCAACAATGTCAAGGGTAAGGGCTTGTTTAACCTCGGTGTATAGTTTGTAAAGGTACCCTTGTCTTATGCCTATGGTTAGAGCTTTCTTGATAGATGAGTTCTTAGGCCATACTAGAACTTTCCCATCCATAAATGTAACTCTGTAACCATTGTCTTCAAGGGCAGAGATGGATATAAGATTTCTCTTTATTCCAGGTACAAATAAGACTCCAGTGAGTTGCAGAGAAACCCCAGATTTCAACTTGATGGAACACGTTCCAACCCCTTTTACAAGGTATGCAGAATCATCCCCAATGGTTACTTCTTCATCAGACTTTTCAGTCATAGAGTCCAAGTGTTCTCTGAACCCTGTGATGTGTCTGGAGGAACCACTATCAATTACCCAATTTTGAGTGTTGTTAGATACTTGACTAGAAAGGGTTGTATAAAACACAAAGTTCTCAGATTCATGATCTGGGTTTGACTTTCCTACTTTGGCAAAGGATGCTTGTTGTTTAGTTCTATCGGGGCATTTCATTGCATAGTGGCCATACTGATCACATCTAAAGCATTGTACTTGAGAGATATCTTTCTTCTTATAAGATTCCTTTCCATTGGAACTTCTCTTTCTTTTAAAAGATCCTCTCTTGTAGGAGTTTTTCTTACTCTTATTAGATGTTGTGTGGAGAACATGAATGTCTTCATCTATGTGTTTATGTTTATTCTCTTTTGTGGAAAGTCTTGTTTCTTCTTGAAGGCAGTCAGTTCTTAGCCTGTCAAACTTAGGAGTTTAGATCTCGCACTTATTCCTTGAACAAATGACTCCCATGAGTTTGGTAGGCCTCCTAGTGCAATTAGAGTTAACTCTTTGCTATCAATCTGATATCCAATTGTGGATAATTGATCCCTTAGTTCAATAATCCTCATGAAGTATGCATTAATGGACTCTCCTTTGTTTATTTGTGCATTGTTGATTTGCCTTTTTAATGCAAGAGTCCTGCAGGTGTTGTTAATCTCATAGGTACTCTCAAGAGATTTGTACATATGGTATGCAGTTTCATGTTTTGCTAAGATAGGCACTATATGATCCCTAACTGCATCTACTAGAATTTTCATGGCCTTTTCATTGTTTTCAACCCATTGAGTTTTCTCAGGTTCAGCCTCTGGTTCCTTTTTATTTTCTTTCACAAGTGAGTCTAGTTTATTCTCTCTAAGGATCATCATGATTCTAAATTTCCATGATGTGAAGTTGTCTGCTCCTGCAAGGCGATCTTCAAATCTGATCACACTTGACATTATGAAGAATGTGATGTGAATTCGATTTTAGAAAATACGAATTTTCTAGAGCAAACTGATTTTAGATTTGTTTTGGATTCACACAACTTGGCTCTGATACCATGTAAATGTAAACAAATCTTCAATCAAATTGGGAGACTAAGGGACTTATGAAAATTCTAAGTGGAAGAATACTACTCAAACTTCTATGTTCAGATTTGAATTTCTTATTTTGAATGTGCTGATTGCAGAACATTATTCGATTTCTATGTTTGCATATCAAAGAAGGGTCCGCCATAAATAAGAGAGGAGACCCGCCCCTAAGAGGCACGTCTCATGAGAGGATGTGTCCCTTCGGACGTGGCTTATGATAAAGTCATTTATCATTGTTTAGTATTACTCATATATACCCTTCTACAAGGTGGCGGATGAGTAAGTAAATTCCGATTAATGAGATGCAGAATATAACATCATATATATAATTCGAATTTTATATGTATGCTCATAAATTCGATTAGATGTTTTTCCAGAAATATTTCAATATAAATGATAAACTTTGATCAAGTATGAATGACGATGATGCTTACAGCAATCGTCATTCATATCTGACCAAAGCTATCATTCATTAACAACTTTAATATGTATTATATTATAATAACATTCATGACGTTATTTATAATATCCATAATTATAATATTGTTTTGGACAATTATAATTAGGCAATATCAAATGGTTAACTATTTTTAATTATGCTTCTTTATTATCTAAATGTCACGATTTCGGGGACATGACATGTGATGATCAGCAAACCCTAACACTGCAACTGACCAAAATAAGTTGGGTTGAACTTTTCAGTCATTATTGTTGCTTAAACATGATTATAACAACCCTCAAGTTATAATAAAAAATTCACCCTTTTTTTTGTTATAACTTTGATCATTTCTTAAATTTTTGTGTTCATTCAATTGTATACTTTGGTCATTATCCATCAATATAGGATAGGCATCCATCTAAACAGGATAGGCATTCGTCTTTATGGGACAGGCATCTATCGAAACAAAATAGGAAATGCTCTAGCTAGAGTCCTGAGTCACCAAAGACTACATTTCCTAGATGGAAGTGCACCAAAGTCGCCATCTTCAGAAGTATCTAAAATAAAAAAGCTTGAGTCTCGCCTTGGAATTCAAACCTAAAGCCTTGATGGGTCAAGAAAATCCATCTGAGACTCTTTTGAGTATACAATGAATTTGTTTTTATCTTTTAATTATTTTTCAATAAGTGTTTACTTGAGTATTGTATTTATGGATACTTAGGTTACTTAAATATTAGGTGTAGGTTGACATATCCAATACTTTGGAAAAAAATTCCCAAACTCACCCCAAAAATCTACGTGCTAGGATCCTTGTTCATTACTTTGACTATCTACATACCCACTTCCAAACAAAATCAATGCGTAATATATATGTTCTATTTTCTAACCTAAGTTTAATGTGAACTGTTGAGCGTGGGTACACAACCCTTTCTAGGGCCCTTTTTCCCCAAACAATTCTTCTATGATTGCTACCCACAATACGAAGCGTAAATTATTAAGTACCTAATCATATTGACTAAGACTTGTTTACTAATAAATTATAATATTATTCCTAATTGATTACTGTTGTCTTATAAAACTACACCCTACTGAACAAGGAGTTCAATGTTCTAATGACACAATGGAAACAACCTAAAGGTGTGGGACCTTGCACGAATGAGGTTGAGTTTTTGGAGAAGGTCGGCTTCTTCCTCTAATCTAAGTGCAAAAGTGTTTTTCTAACCCAACACATGAAAACCTATCACTACTCTATTCTAATAGCTCACAAGGAAAAGGGGTAGAAGGATAACATGAAATGGAATGAAGGTGATAAACCAAGATAGAATTTGTTTCTTCTTTGCTTCAAATTGCTCAATACAATAACAAACCTACTAAGACACATATTTAGACATGAAGGTAAAGAAACTTACTCAAACATGCAAGAAATAGTTGTGATGATAGCTAAATTCTATTAATATAAGGCATGAAGCCAAATTTACAATGGTAGAATGTAGAATACAGTGTCTACAAAAGAAAACTACGAAAGGAGCCCAAAAGAACCCCTAAAAAGAATACAAGTGTTTCCTTTATAGATCAAGCATAACTTGGATGAATACACCCAAACCCTAACCCTATTAGGGTTAGCAATCAAGGAGATCTAATCAAGGAAAGATTTGCTCATGAAAACCATGCCAAAAAGAGAGCCTGAAGAAACCAAGACCTGCACGCCATGCCCTTGCCATAAATATTTGCTTGAAAGTACATCCAAATCCCCCCATAAAATTAGGGATATGGGCATGGATCCATCAAAAGGGACAAAATGGCAATAATAAATGAGTATGGGCCCCACACAATCCACTTGCAAAAGTCGGAGAATGCTTGCACCACCATAGCCATCAATACAGTGTAGGAGAAGCACAAAAATATGATCTAGAGCCATTCGGATTTGATCTGGTTGAAAATGCAGTTGTGCCATTACTCCAATTCCTCCTGCAAACACGGCGTGCTTAGCTGTTGGAGTTTGAATTTAGGCCGTTAGATCATGGATGGACGCCTAAGATCACAGCCCCAATAGAAGTTTAAAACATGGCCGTCAAATTAGAATCCTTTTAAATGTGTCATTGATCCCTATCACATGCCTTATACCTGTCGCACTTTACTTAGCACCTTGCCAAATAACATCTGCGATGCGAAGAACCTTGGCGATGCACTCATTTATCACCATCTATCTGTGAGGACACCTATCATTATACTACACTCCCGCAGGACAAAGCCGAGGACCCACCATCGCATATCACTTTCACGAACACATGTCATCCTCCCACATTCCTGCAAGCAACTAATGACATCACCCTCTAAGCAGTGCAGGCGCACCAATCTCAACCATTAATCTTTATGGGCAAATATTTGTCACCGGACTTAAGGAAATAATAGTCTTTGATACTCCAAGGAACCGATAATGGCCTAGGTCGAGGGGCCAGTCACAACGATGACTTCAAAGGCCTAAGTCATAACTTAAGTGACCTTCAATTGCCGATAGCCAGTCAAAAATATAAGCTCTATTCAGCGCCATGACCTAGGTAATGAATGGGTTGATCGACAAAAAGAAAAGTTTTAATAACCTTGTCGGCAACCAACAGGGGTTTTGAAACCAATATGAAACACCGAAAACCCTTTAACTTTATCACTTTTATCATCAACGAGTGGAGGAAGAGAAAGTTTAGACAACTTTGTCGAAAATCGACACAAGTTTCCTAACTTGAGCAAAACTCCGAAATGACTCAACTTTACTTAGACAAGGCTTTCGAAGGTTAAGACAACACTTATAGACACCGACACACCTTAGAACTTCGCAAAGATGAACCTTGTGTGATACGTCGGGAGTAGGAAAGGTTATGAAAACCTAGGCGGCGACTAACAAAGTTTTGAGTACTAACCAAAAGACTGACGACCTCAAGACTTAGCCAAATTTTCGAAGAAATGAAAGTGAGAAGGAAGAAAGGCGAAAGATGAAAATCCGATGTCCAAAAGACAAAAATGAGATTTCGGGGTCAGAGATCAGGAGGAAGGCTTACGCCTTGCTTGAAAAGATGGAAAGTGGTAAGAGGGAAGACCGAACCCCAAAGTCCAATAAACCAAGACTTGGACAAATCTTGAAATGCCTTTGATCGGGCTTTGGAGATCGGATGGTAGGCTTATTGCTTACCATAACTGAAAGGTGGAAAGCGATAAGATGGAAGCCCGACCCCCGAAGTTTGACAAGTCAAGACTTAGATAAATCTTGAAAATCATCCTTGGGACTTCGGTGATTGGGGGTAAGGCTTAAGGCTTAACAAAGGGAAGTGGTAAGGGCTAAAGGGTAAGACTGATGGCAGAAACTCGAAACACTTATCAAAAAATGGAAGGCAAAGAAGGAGCAAGAGCGATAAAGAAGGCATGCGAGGAAGCAAGTAAGCAACAGCCCAAAAGTTCGAAACTTCAAGACTTAGCCAATTAAAACTTCCAAGGGAAATTCATGCAAGATGGCCCATGTAGGATTTCTCAAATAGGTTATTAATGATGGGTCATCAAATGGTGGCATGAAATGTCAACAATTATTTAGTCACTTTGACTAAGGTTTATTTACTGAATGGTACATGTAATTAAACCATGTCTTCCTTAAAATTTCAACATAGATGATAAACTAAACTGGTAGAGTAAAAGGTATTTCCTAAATTATTTATTTAATTATTAGGTTCAGTTTACTCTCATTACTTAAGCTTACTTAGGTCATGTTCTTTTTATGTCTCGTGTCATAGGATGAGGACACATGTCATAATCTTGTTTTATCCTCACCTAGGGTTTCTAGGTTGATTATCCTTTTATAAGGATTCTCTATTGTATAATCATTAAGATGCACATTCATAACAATTCATGCTTTCTTGGATCAATAACTCTTGGCCTCCATAGTTTTGCTATTCTCTCTTTCTGTGACAGGTGTTTGATTGTAGGTGATCCTTGGGAGCTGTGGAGTTGATTTTCCCAACTTCAACATGGTATCAAAGATCCAGACTTGTAATCCCCTCTCCTTTTTTTGAGAGATTTTGTGCCTTGAGCTATCATTCGGTGCATCCTAGTCCAAAACAGAGTTTTCCATTGGATTCAGAGCTATTGAGAAAGTCAGATTTGCCTTTTGTTTGGCCTGATTTGGACTCCTGAAGTCAGATCTGCAAGGGGTTGAAGCAATTGTTTTTTTCCAAATCCAGAGGGTAGCTGCAATTTCGGAGTATTTTGAGCCGAAAAAGAATCTCATGGTTGCATTTAGGAGGCCGATTCGACGAATTTTGATATGAAATTCAACCTATTTTGGTGTCAATAGCATCTGAGGCAAAAAAAAAAATGTCAGAGAGGTCATACGGCCTCCCCAGCACACAGGTCAAGGTAAAAAATTTCAAATACATAAAAACAAAAAATGAAATCAAAAAAATATATTTCAATCCCTTTTACAAGGTATGCAAAGTTTTTTATTCAAAAAAAATATATTAATTTTTTTTTGGTTTTGTTGGGGGGAGGGTACCGCCCCCTGCCATTTTGGCAAAGTGGCGGACCCCCCTCAAGCTCCACCCAGGGGCGACGGCCGCACCGGCCTATTTTCAAAAAAATTAATATGATTTTTTTTATAAAAGTTTTTTTATATATTTTTTTCACTGTTTTCTAACTTTAAAATAAAGCAATCAAATAAACGCTTTTTTTTGCATTCTTTTCCAATAAATCCACATGCAACTGTACCTAGAGGAGTTTTTTAGCAGACTCTACATTTGGCAGACCTCCACATTTTGAGGTGTTTCTTGCTAAATTTGGTTGAGGAGCTTTTTTTAGCCTAGACCAGCCCCTCTCCGTTGGGTTTTTCATTTTTTGCACCCCATCTTCCAAAGGCCATATCTCGGCCATACGGTGGTCTTTTCCAATGCATTTTTTTTTTAAACAAGGTAGAATTTCATGCTCTTCGTAGTGGTGCAAGTGGTTTCCAGTTTTGACTTCTGAATTTTTTCCAAAATTCAGTTTTCTCAATGTTGTTGTTGTGCAGTTCTTGTTTTGGAGACTTTGGCAGGCCATATCTTCAACATCCAAACTCCTTTTTGGGTGTCGTCTTTTTTTAAAGTGCATGATTTTTCATGTACTTCGTCATGGTGCTCTACCAATTTCCTCATTTTCTATCAAAGAATTGTACTTTCAGCATGTGGTCCTTTTTCGAACATTGTGAGGTTCCATTGTAAGCATTTATCTTATGTAAACACACTAAGATAAAATGTCATTTTGGTGTATACTTTTTGGGGATTTTGCACATCCTGTTGTGCGTTTTGTACTCGAACTATGATATAAAGTGCCATGGGGGGGTTGATGGTTGCCTTCGGTTTGCCATCACACCTTTGTCAAGTGAGTATCCCTTCCACGACAGCAGTGAATCCTGGTGATTCTTGCCCCATGCGTGTGTGCCTTAGTTTGCACACCCTTTTATTTACAGGTTGTTTCTCCTACATGCACTTATTGGTTTCACACAATTTCAGTGTACCTGTCTTGGCTCTTCCTTTTTCTACATTATGGGGGGTTTCTACTGTTGGTGTTAATGCTTCCTCTATTTCATGTTGGAATGAGCTATGTATCTAGTATTTGTTCCTATGTACTAGGCGGATGCAGCGTACATCAATGGCTGGTTACCCATGCATTTCGGCGAGATGGAGCATTTACCATATAAACACTCTTGCATTCCTTTTTTGGAGGCGACCTATTTTCATTTGATTAGTTCTTTAGACTTTTGGTACCTATGCCATTTGTATCTTCGAGTTCCAGATGTTTTGCCTTTGTTTGCCATCTGATTTGAGTAGTGTCATTGGGGGCACTCATGCAGATTCTTATCTTCTTGATCCTGATCATCTATTTCAGAAGAGGTTCTTCTTTCAGCACTGTAGCAATCTTTCTTCGACAATGTTTGCAACTTCTTCATGCTTCAGTGGTGTTCCTCATGTTCATCCTTTGTTCCTACTCTTTTGGGGCAATCTTGGTTGGAGGCTTCTCAGTCCTTCACTCTTGTTTGGAGGCTTCTTCCATCTTTCACTTTGTTTTGGAGGCTTCTTTAGTCATTCATTCACCTTTCTCTCTTTTGGAGAGGAGTTTTCTCCCACTAGGCTTTTCTCCTTTTCTCCAGTTTTGAGAGATCTTTTGTTTGTACATGCGTAACTTATTAGGCCTTGTTTGCCAAGACCCATCATGCATTCATTTTTGGAAGTTTTGAGCTTCTCCCTAAGTTTCACTTAAGCAGGGGTGTTAGAGTAAAAGGTATTTCCTAATTAATTATTTATTTGATTATTACGTTCCTTTTCCTCTAATTACTTAAACTTACTTAGCTCATGTTTTTTTATGTCTCATGTCATAGGATGAGGACACATGTCATGATCTTGTTTTATCCTCAACTTGGGTTTCTAGGTTGATTATCCTTTTATAAGGATTCTCTATTGTATAATCATTAAGATGCACATTCATAATGATTCATGTTTTTTTTGGATCAATAGCTCTTGGCATCCATAGCTTTACTATTCTCTCTTTCTGTGACAGGTGTTTGATTGCAGGTGATCCTTGGGAGCTATGGAGTTGATTTTTCCCAACTTCAACATAAGCTGTCAAATGTATTTCCTTTAAGTTTTCTTGAATTTTCCTAAGATAACTAATGTAAAATAGACTAAAGCTTTTAAATTTTATATGCAATTTTTTAAGACTAACATTAGTTATCCAAGGAAGATTTCTTATTCCTCAGATTTATTATACAGAGGATTCCTTATTACTCTTTGGCAATTTATTGAGACAATGTCATAAACGCCACTGCTGCAGCTATGTTAGGCAATAGATGCACTAGTTCAAAGCGAGACAATATTACTCATAAACATGAACCAACGGCACACTTGATATTGAACATTAATAGTTTCAATTTTCAATCTTGTTTAAAGTTTACCAACTATAAAATATAAAAACTAATGCTAATTACTTTTGCATAGTAAAATAAATTAAAACTACATATTCAACTTAAAACATGGAAATAACATTCTATTAAAATTGCATGTAAAATTAAATACAATGAATTATTCAATATTATTCTCAAGAAAAGGCTCTGCTTTTTCACTCCTAATGCCTTTTACACTCTCCGCAAACCCTTACCCGTGCCCTCCAAATTCTTCTAACCTGTGAATGAAGGTTGTGATGAGGGTTTCTTTTGGCGATGGTCCCATGGTTTTCTTCACACATGGTCTCTCCCGTGCAACCCATCGGTGGTGTCTGTTGAGGGCACCTCAAGGAATTTACCCCGAGTCCGCAACTCTAACTTGCTCGAGCTATGATCTGCGGAACATGGCGAACGGTGGATTGCAAGAGGTTCGGATAGCTTCACGGATGTGTTGTCTAAAGGTACTCTAAGGTGTGGCAGCAACAATTCTTTTGCTTGCTCACCCAAATCACGACCGGCAGTTTTTTCCTTAGACCTACCTTCGCCTAGTGAGATCGAAAACTTAGGTAGTCCTCTCGCTATCCAACGCATGGCATATGTCCCAAAGACTTGTATGGATGAGCTAATTAGGGATCGGGAGGAGTTTTTACAACGCCATGCCCTCATTTGTAGATTCACGAAGGCATGGCCAAATCTCTGAGCACTCCACTTTTGGATCATGGAATTCTAGAAAGAAGATATGGAGGAAGAAATTAGTATCTTTCCATGCGCCAGAAGATTTTTTATCCTTGAATTTGATTCTCTTGATGACAAAAAGTTGGAACTCAAAAGCAATCCTTTTCTTCAATGGTGATTTTTGTTGGAAAATGTGCATCAACTTGTCGGCTTGAACCTCTGTTAAAGACTTGGCGTTTTTCCCCTTTGCTGGCCTTCATTGTCGACCTATCGCCAAAATCTTGAACCTAGAAACCTAAGTCGCGGGGTTCTGAAAGATCATAATTTGGCGACATTGAGCTGGTTGCAGGGTCGCTGGATTTCTGAACTTCAGAACTCATGTCGCGGGGTTCGTAAGTTCCATAACTTCCCGACATGGCGATCTTGTTGTCGCGGGTTTCAGGAATATCCTAACCTCCGACTATAAGTTGTCGAGTTTGGGTTTCTCCCGACTTGGCGACATGACTGATGGATGGTGGGACTGGTTTGCGTGGATGGTAATGTCAACCATACGGCAATGACATGGATGTTGCGTGGATAGTGGGGACCACATAGAACGAGTCAATAAATTGGTACGATAGTCAAAAGCGATGGACAAGTGATGTGTCGACACGTGGCACGAATTCATTCATTGATTCTACATCGCTGTTGTGAACCAACGATCATTGGACCGAAAGTTGTATTTCTTGATAGCGATATATTTGCATTAACTGCATGATCTGACTCGGGAGTTGACAGAGTGCAAATATGGTAATATTCTCTGTAACCGAATTTATTGTTGGGCGGCTTGATGCGTGCTGGATGGCGGTGTGCGTGGCCCGAGATGAAGGAAGCTTGTCGGTGAAGATAGTGAAATTAATGAAAACCTAACGATGGTTGAGTGGTTTTACATTGTATGCTTTTATGAGCATTGTAACAGTGTGTGAGGCAGTGTGTAGTCTATGAGTGAGGTCGACCAAGGGGATTGTATTGCTGTTGTGAGTTAACATCTGAGAGTGAAGTCTGTAACTCTGTATTGTTGCTATGAGTTAACATCTGAGAGTGAAGTCTGTAACTCTATATGTAATCAATTTATTGTAATACAAAGTGACTTTACTTGGTGTGTGGGTTTTTCTCCCGTAAGGGTTTTCCCACGTATATCTGGTGTTATCTCTGTGTGTGTTTTTTGTCTGTCCTTTTGTTTTGTGAACGTGCATCTCATGAATGTAACTTGTTAAAATGAATGGTTTTTTCTGCACTTCTTTCTTGAGGATTTTGCATTAGGAAGGTGTTTCCGCACCGTCGCTTTCCTTACAAGTGGTATCAGAGCCTAGCCAATTGTGTTATCCTTGTGAGTAGGACTGGTTTTTTGTGCTAATCCTGTTCAGTGGGAGTCTTGCAAAAGAAGAACTAATTATCTCCTTTACAGTTTGAGATGGCAAGTACATCAGGCAGAGTAGAAATTGAAATGTTCAATGGCAGCAATTTTGAGTTGTGGAAAATCAAAATCAAAGATCTGTTGGTGGATAGAGACCTCTGGACTACTATGTCTGGAACTATGCCACAAAGTATGAAACAAGAAGATCGAGACCTTGCAGATAGAAAAGCTAGAGGGTCGATAAGACTTTGTCTCGCCGATTCTGTACTCTTGAACGTCCATGAGGAGAAGACTACATCTTCATTATGGAAGAAACTTGGTGACATTTATCAGGGAAAATCTCTAGTGAATATTTATTCTTGAGGAAGAAGTTGTACTCCTTGAAGATGGAAGAAGGTGCATCTATAGCAAACCATCTGAATTCATTTAATATGATTGTTGCCCAGTTGGCGTTTGTGGGTGTGAAGATAGAGGAGGATCGATGTATGCTTTTGTTATGTTCCTTACCCGACACTTGGGATCATCTGGTAATGGCTATTGGAAGTACAACTACTTTCAAGATGGAAGACGTGGTTGCCTCACTGTTGTCAGAAGAAATGCGGAGGAAGTCTTCTGAGATGGCCAAGTAGGCTCCTGTTGTTCGGGGTAGATCAAAGGAGAGGCAAGAAGAAAGACAAGAAGTCTAAATCCAAATCTGAAGGGAGATCAAAGTCTCCTGGTAAGAAGTCCAAGGTGAAATGCTGGAACAGTGTGCAAACTGGTCATATCCGAAAAGATTGTAAGGAGGAGAAAAAGAAGAAGAATAACTCGTCGGACAATGACTCTTCTTAGAGTGTTGCAAATGCCTTCATTGCAGCCTTGGCAACTCAGGCATCTGATGATGTCTGGCTGATTGACTCAAGTGCATCTTTTCACATGACATCTTACAAAGATTGGTTCACTAAGTATGAAAAGTATGCTAGTGGAAAGGTGTACCTGGCAAGTGATTCAACTCTGGAAATTGTTGGTCGTGGAAGAGTCAGAATCCAATTCCTTGACGGAAGAATCAAAGGGATTGATGGCGTACTACACATACCAAGTTTGGCTCATAACCTGCTTTCTATCAGTAAGTTGAATGATGTTGGTGTGCAAGTTTCTTTCTCGAGTGGAGACTGTAAGATGACTAGAGGCTCAATGGTGTTTGCTAAGGGTGCATGCATAGGCACTCTGTACAAGCTTAATGCACGTCCTGTTCAATGTAACAATATCTCTGTAAAGTCAAGCAATGTTGCTCGTGTAGAGAAGGAGAATGAAGTTCCTTTGGGTGCAAACTCATTGGAGGTGAAACTCCCAGCAGAGAAGACCATGTTGTGGCATCATAGACTCGGTCACATAGGAGAGAAAGGCTTAAAACCCTTGAAAGATAAAAATCTTGTTGAAGGGCTTTTGTTGACTGTAACCTTGAGTTTGATTTTTGCGAACATTGTATTTATGGAAAGCAACATCGTGTTTCATTTTATTCGAGTCCTTGTAAATCTTCTAGCAGACTGAATTATGTTCATTATGATGTATTGGGTCCAGTGAATGTTCCTTCGTTATCGAAATCTAGATATTATGTTTCTTTTATTGATGATTATTCAAGAAGGGCATTTGCGTACTTTCTTAAGAGTAAATCAGAAGTGTTTAGTCGATTTAAAGAGTTTAAAAACTTGGTGGAAAATCAAACTAGAAGGAAAATTAAATGCTTAAGGACACATAATGGCAGTGAGTTCTATTCTGCAGATTTCGAAAGGTACTGCAAAGACCATGGGATTAAAAGGCATAAAACTACGCCCTATACTCCACAACATAATGGAGTTGCTGAAAGGTTAAACAAGACGCAAATGGAAAGAGCGAGAAGTATGCTGAGCAATGTTGGTCTGGAGCAGAAGTTCTAGGCTGAGGTTGTGGCTACAGCATGTTACTTGATAAATCGTTCACCTTGTTCGGCTCTTGTTGATAAAACACCTTTGGAAGCATGGTCTCGAAAGAAGCCCTCTCTAAGACATATTCGTGTCTTTGGCTGTAAGGCATATGCATATGTGCCGAATGAAAAAAGATCAAAGTTGGAGAACAAGGTTGTCAAATGTATTTTCATTGGCTATGGCATTGGTGTGAAAGGATACAAGCTTTGGAATCCTGTTATTGAGAAGGTCTTATACAGCAGAAGTGTAATCTTTTGTGAGCTAAATCCTTCAATAGCTGGTCTACAGTTAGAGAAAAATAAAAAGGAAAAGAAGAATGATGTAGTTGAAATTCCTCAAACTCCAAATAAAGAGGATCTACAAAGTGTACCTGAAACTGAGGAGAGTTCTAGTAGCTCTGAGAGTTCTAAAGAAGAAGAACCACGACCTCAGCCTCAACCTGTGAGGAGGTCTACACGTGAAAAGCGTCAACCTGATAGATATGGATTTTCTATGTTGGATTTGAATTGTGCATGTGCCTTGATTACTAGCACTGATGAGCCGTACTGTGAAAGAGGCAATTAATATGTCTGATTCAAATTCCTAGTTGGAAGCCATGAATGAAGAACTGGCATCATTGAAGAAGATTGAAACCTAGGATTTGGTATCTTTGCCTGAAGGGCAAAAGCCTATTGGCTGTAAATGGGTATTTAAGAAGAAGATTGGTCTAGATGGCAGTGTTGAAAAGTATAAAGCTCGGTTGGTCGCAAAAGGTTATTCCCAAGTGGAAGGAATTGATTATGGAGAAATATTTTCTCTTGTAGCTAAACTAACACATCTATCAAATTTCTTTTGTCACTTGCAGCAGCATATGTCTTAGAGATCAAGCAAATGGATGTGAAGACAGTGTTTCTTCATGGAGAGTTAGAAGAAGAAATTTATATGTCCCAGCCTAATCACTTTGTTGAAAAAGGTAAAGAAAGAATGGTTTGCAAACTAAAGAAATCTATGTATGGTTTGAAGCAATCGCCTAGAATGTGGTACCAAAAGTTTTGACACGTTTGTGTTGTCATTGGGATTTGTGAAATCAAAATCTGATCATTGTGTTGACGATTTGTGAGATAAAAATCTGATTATAATATTATGAGGGAGCGTATATCTAATTAAAAGTTATCATTTGGTAAAACTATCACAAGTAAATGATCCAACCCATCAAAATTATTCAAGAGTCAAATAAAGATCAATCATAGTAAAAAATTAAACTTTGATAAATGATATATAAAAAACATAAAGTAGTTTTTGTCTCTTTCTCTACAATTTTCACATTTTTTTCAAATCCAATTTTTCTTTATTTTTTCAAAAAATCTTATACTTTTGGTTTACCGATTTTTTCCCCAAAAGATTTTTGCTACTATGGTCAAAACACTCTATTTAGTTTGTTTAATTAATTAATAGTTATTAATTAATTTGGATAATTAGTTCACTTGAAACCAAAAACATCAAAAACGTATCTACATACATTTATTTAAAGCAGATTTATTTCCCCCTTTCCCAAAATATTTTCTCTCTCAAGAAACAGCAAAAAACCCCAAATAATAATGTTTATTAATACTTTCATATTCGGTTCATAAAAGTGGTATTAGCCAAATTATTGACCTTGAGATGGGAAAAAAAAAAAAAATTATAAATGGGACCCTCTGTGAAGGAAGTCATCTCTGCTTCCATGAGAAAATTAGAGGAGACCATAGATGATAAACTAGATGGACAACAATGTCATGAGGATGAATAAGACTAAATGCACTAGCTTGATCCATAAAAAGGGAAAATGAAGGCAACTTTGTAATGTCCCCTTCCTAACCTATTCAACAGTGTGGCAAAGTTAGCCTATTCAATAGTTCCTGTAGGCTAACATTATTATGGTTAGGGAACTTTGGTGACAATTTATCCAACATGGTTTGGTTGGGAGTTGAGTAACGCCTTTTTTTGGAGTGTTTTTGGTGATTTCTACCATACTATTTTTAGTAAGTCAGTCTTGAGCACCGATGGAGCCAATTGTCTATCCTACTATTTTTAGTATTGTCGATGGATGTTATTTTCAATATCATTTTGGCATTTGCTATAGTCCAGTGGGTTTAAATTAAATAATGATAAGTTATTAATTAATAAAGTTAAATTAAAAGATTTAACTTTATCATTATTTAAATTTATTTAATAAAGTGACTATATGGGTGCCAATATTAAAGTGCAAATGTTTTATTTATATAAATGGGCCCCTTTTTGGAATTGGATGCCACTTCGGAAGAATAAAGTGTTTTATAAATAAATTATAAGGCAAAAGTAAAGGAGGCGTGGCCTTTTGGGGGAGATATAAAAGTGATTTTGAAAGGCTCATTTGGTATGCGGATTATTGTTGGAGAATACATCTTGCTGGTTGAAATTGTTCATCCTCTGGCTTTGTGAGGACCCATACCGTTGCAGAAAACATCTTCTACGTTGGTGAAAGATCCAATTGGAAGATTTATTGGCGATTTCCAGTCAAGGATCACAATGGGGCTTCATTGTGGATTGAAAGCTTTCGATTCAATTGAGTATTTCAGTGCAGATTCGTAGGGCCATTCTGAGCATTGAATAACAGCAGATTGAAGACATTTAAACTCAGAAAAGTTCCTTTTTTAAACAGGTTGTACCATTCCCAGGCAAGTCATTCAGCTGCAAGGTGGGACGTGAGGATTCTAGGGCTGGTCGCTGGGTTTCGTGGCTGCAAATTGGAAGGAGTGGTGGCGCCTAGGGCTCTCATCGCCTTGTACTCCAGTTTCATCAGCAACGAAAGGCATTATTGGTTGTGGCATCCCATTTTTGGAGGTTCCAGCTTGCTGGTTGCTACTACAGCACCTTGTTGAAGTCTCCAACTTTTTCTAGGTATGTTGGATTTGGATATGTTGTGATATTTTATGAACTGGGTCATCATTGTAATTGAGAAAAAACCTATTTTTTGATCGGAATACAAATCTGGAAATTTCTACTCTTTGTAATTCCGAAAATTGTCATTTTTCTGAGTTGTTAAGTTGCTGCAAGTTATTTTATTTTCTGCACTTTATTTTCCATTGCAAACCATCACAAACAATTGCAAAATACATTTCAAAAGCATCAGAAAACACAAAAAAAAGGGCAAATTAAGGGTGTATCTTACAAACTTTCAAAAAGCAGCAGCTTATTGAATAAATATCAATTGATTTATAACTAATTCAGCTTCCAAGCCCCCTATAGCAAAGGAGGAGGCCTATTATGAAAGCTCTAAACCCTCTCTAGTTATTATATTGGTCCATCAAAAGCTAGAGTATTAGACTCTACTGCCCTTGATGATTTGCATTCAAGAAGGCTTTACTACATGTGTGAAGAAGTGGGGCCTAGGATACACAAATTCAAGGGTTTGCTTCACATGATTGAAATGGTGGTGGAAGAGCATGCTGTGATTTATTGGAATCAAAAGGAATCAACACCTGTAGAGGAGCACATCTGGATGAAGAAGACCAAAACAACAAAGACTAAAGACTACTGTCTCCCCTGCAGCTCCTTTGAAAAATACCCAATACCACAATGTGACACATAAGATCCAAGTGAAGAGTAGAACTATGGTGGCCTCATTTCTTCTAGTAGCACTCATAACTTTGTGCATGCAAAACTGGTAACCTTCAAGGGCCAGAAATTTAAAATTACGGCAGTGGGGGTCAATGACAATACAATGAGTGCAAATGGATTATCAAAAGGCTGAAATTGCAACTGCACAAGATTGCTTGGCAATTTTAGAAAATTAAATTATAATCAATGTGCTCCTGTGCAAGAGCAAAGGAATAAGAAGAATTCACACATGCAATTTATGGCAATTTTAAAAGATTAAATTATATGTGCTCTTGTGAAATAATAAAGCAAAAACAAGAAATACTAAAATTGCCAAACTAACTTTGAAACTAATTTTCTATGACAGTGCCTAATACTAATAATTGTCATGCCCCCGAAATTGCAACACTAAAACCCGAGCATTGAAAAGCAAATAAATAAATAACAATATAAATATAAATATCAAACAATTTAAATATTATTATTATTATTACAATCATACTATATAAAATATATATATAATATAAAAATAAATATACACTATATTATATATAAATATAAAATAATATAAAATAAGTATAGGCAATAACTGCAGCGATCCTAATTATGGAGCAGTGAATATGAATAAACTGCAAATCGTCGATAGAAGATAATGCCAATTCATGTTAGATAAAAAGACATTGATGTATGGAGGATAATAAGGGATCGATGGTTTTAGAAGGAGCAGTAATAATTATCAAGTGCAGCAATTAATAAGTAAAATTGAGCGCCCAGTTTAATTAACAACAGCAATCAGTTGTAAAACAAAGGGGTGTGTCCTTTCAAAGGGATATCACCTTGCAAGGGGATGTGTCTCCTCATCTAAATGAGAAGATATAAATGGCAGTGAGGAGTGTGGAAGATAGGGATATGCACAGGCAGATCAAAAAGAGAAATATGTAGATCTAAAAGAGACATGCAGATCTAGAAGAGGTATATGCAGATTTCAAAGAACTATAAAGGAACATTAAAATGGAGGAAAAATGAAGGAGTTTGATATGGAAAGAAGTAATTTGGATCTGATTGGAATAAGAAGGATCAAATCAATCAGGCACTAATTAAGAAATCAGAATAAAATAAAGGCAGGCTTTGCATTGAATATTATGATTAGATGTAGAGCAGACTTGGAAGGGAAGGTGAAGAGGATCAAATCGAACGGAATGATGTGCATGAAATCTGATTTCAGAAAATAAGAACTGAGAAGTTGTTGATTATAATATGCCTAAGAACTGTAAGTCTGAATATATATATATATAGATATGTTCATATGAAGTATTGAAATTAGAAATATATATATATATAGTTTACACGATCATGCAATAATGATGCTTGCAGCAATTATTGAGCCTTATAGGTAATAATGGTTCTTTAATATGGAGAGGGATAATAGATTCTTATTCATTTGATTTACACTAACAATATCTTCTGAGTGTTGTTGGTGTTTAAATTCGCAACTCTGGAATGTGGATTTGAAACGGACAGCTATGCACAGATAAACTGCTCTTCAAATTAGGAGGGGAAGCTCCCTCTTGCTGATGTTGCTAAAGAAAGTAAACTAAAACTAAGTTGCCTATCTTTTTGATCAGCTGCAAGCACAAGGTTTATAAAACTCAAACGCCGTAGCTGAGATTTTCTGATTTGGAATTTCAACTACGACTAACTTACGCTAAAGACATTTCTATTTTTTCAAGTAAACATAGAGCAAGAGAAATAGAAATGAACAAAGTTTGATTTTCTGACAAAGTACTTAAACAAACTCTCCTTCCAACACACGTCTACTTACTTTCAATGCAAGTTGAAATTAAAGATCATATAAGCATAACACAAATAACGGAAATCTGAGACATTATATCAAGGCAAAGGAGGCTCAAGACTTTATTTCTCAAACTTCTGGAACAAAAATTACACTAAACACATACACGGAACAAGAACTTGCAGTTAAAGAGGCTTGCAAACTTGTTCTTTCACAAAGTGAACTAACACTGAATAACATCTTGCTGCATTACAGGCTCGCAATTTGCTATCACAATAACCATTAAAGAAAATAATGAGCAAAGGCTATTATTTATAGGCAAGCAAAGGAGTAGGGAACCCTAAAATCTCCTTGCTTTTACAACTAGGGCTTGCTCAACAAGCAAGCTTTATTTCTAAATCTAAAAGAAGATAACAACTAACACCTAAGAAAGCAAGAAAAACAGGAAATGCCAACTATTACAATTTATCTTCTTTCTCTTCTTCAAAGAATGGATAAGAATTGCTCCAAGAATAGAAAGAAAGCGGAAAGAAAGCTTCTAAATGAAAGTCACTTTAAATCTCAATCACATCCGCTAAAAAGCAGGAAACTGTGTCCCGATCAAGTGCATCTATACCATTAATAGCAAAGTTGCGCTTTTCCAAGATTTCTTCACCATCTACAATTGATCGCAGGAAATCTTCAACCTCATTGGCCGCTTTTTCAAATTTTGCTAACATCATGGAAATGTGACTTGGCAAAGTCTTATGTTTTTCTTTCATTCATTTCTGAGCAATCTTCTTGTTGTACTTGTCCTTGTGCATCTCCCATATCCTTTCACATTCGCCCTTAGAGATAGTCACACTTTCAGGCCAAGGAGGAATGGAGAAGCATTTCTCGATCATGTCAGGTTTCAAACTGCAGATCAATCTGCCATCTACTGATTGGATCTCCCGTGTCGCCAAATTGTAATGCTTGATGCAAGCAATTACGAATTCGAGACTCTAAACTGATATAGGAATAGATGCTACTGCAAGGAGTCCAAAGTGTCCTAAGTTTCTGATTGTAGTGTTGCCTGCACTCTCCAAAGCACGTAAGTCAAGCACTAGCTTGATGTGATGCAAGTCTGTCTCAACTGTTTTGATGAAGTCATGATAGAAAGCTGATTTGGTCTTGAAATCATTGGGAGTGTATTCCATTCTAAAAACCTTGAAGAATGACTGTAAACTCGCCTAGGTTCAGACAAGTTTTGAGCAACTTTCTATTTTTACAATGCTGATTTTTCTTCCTCCAATGGACAATTTTTTTGGAAATTTTTCTAAGATATGGATTTTGCTCGGAATTTCGTTGCAAGAAAACCCAAATCGCCCGTTTTTTAAAATCTTGAATGTAGACTAAAAAAGCAGCAAACACTAATTTTTTCAATTTTTCACCGAAAAAGTTAGCACCTGGGTTTTGTTCAAAATACAATTTGGAATGAACCCAGTTGATCAGATTTGAAAAACACTAAGGGCTGATGGAAAAAAAAACAGCAAACCCTACAATCTGAAATTTTCTTGAAAAAAAGCTGAGATCTGGGTTTTCTTTAGAAGATTGTTTTGAGAGGACCCAGATGATCCAAATTTGCAAACTTTGAAAATTTCACTGACATGCAAGGAAAAAGCAGCTGCTGCAACTTGAGAAAAATTCTTGAAAATTCTTCAGAAGAATGAGTTGAGCAAACCCAGATGGCTGAAAATTGAAACCTTTGACCATCTTCAAAAATTTGATGTTCTGGATGAAAAAGCAAGGTTTTATATTGCTGGTCTGAAAATTATTCTTGAAAATCACCAAGTTGAAGCTCTGAACCTTGAAAAGAAAACTCTGAAGTTGTTGCTCCACTCTTCTCCTTGGGACGTTGTGACCTTTTCACACATTGCCCCATTGCAAATGGGGACCCTTTTGTTTTTTGCTTTTGGCTTTTGCCCTACGTGAGTAACCACTTATCACCATGTTTCTTACAATGGCGAGCGCTTGAAGAGTCATTCGAGCTGTTTAAGAATTTGGAGCCTAGATCACGGTCCGAATCGGCTATCATAGTGCTAGGAGGCCCGAGACAAAAGATCGTGATCACATTCTACCAATTCTGACACCTCCTACTTTTTAGGGTTTTCACTTTGGCCCCCCTATTTTTTAGGACCTACTTTTTTGGCACTTTTGAGCAATTCTGAGATCCCTATTTTTTAGGGGCTATTTTTAGAAAGTTGCTATTTTGGAAAAAGTTTTTTATTTTTGTCAGAGTTTCTATATTTAGAAAGGGCCCAAATTTCAAAAATCCACTCAGAAGTTCAAAAAACTCAAAACTCTCAGAAAATCAATTTGAAAATTTTATGAATTCATGGTGAAAATTAGAAAAATGTTGAAAATCTGGAAAAATCAGTCCCAAAAATCACAGAAAATGGTGAAGAAATCTGGAAAATTCAAGACAAATCTGAGAAAATCATGGTAAATTTTGCCTAAGTGTGGATTCATGGAAGTCCAACCAACATGGAGAAAAAGGAAGTCAATGGCGAATACTTTCAGCCAAGCAACATGGAATGGCATGGCAATGTGCCAAGTTCGACCAGCCTTGGAAGAAGTTAATGGCATGGACATAAGGCAA